>BLKR01003393.1:0-147988 GCA_011170035.1 Teleogryllus occipitalis
CCCACCAAACAACGAATCACATTTCATGATATTTTGTAATACTTTATTACAGACAATTAGAGCATTTTTGGGAACCATTGATATTTCATCCCAAATAATTAGGGTTGTTTTTTGTAAAACCTTTGCTTCCACAGAATATTCTCTGTTTTTGGCCACAGATGATTCATGAATAGGAACTGGTAATTTAAAAAGAGAATGCGCAGTCATACCACCCTCCAATGTAGTAAACTGAAATTGTCACGACCTGCCAAACGATAGTACCGCAGTTGTGTTGTAGAATTCCTAACTGCAGTTCTATATATATCAACATGCTGCATGCCTGGCTGCCATCCTGAATCACCACAGGGAAACAGGAGTGTATAGCTCATAGGGTCAACATGAGGATTCATGTTCGATATAATGGAAATTCTCTCTGAGCTTTTTGATCTTACTACGAAGTCAAATTTTCCTGGTTCCTCCCCCTCATCAAACATAAAGGCTGCAGCTATTTCCTCCGATACTGGAATATTGTATCGACGCTTATCAAATGAATTTTCCAATTTTCCAATTTTCCATTTTTCAATGAATTTAGAGCTTCACTTCATCTAAAATGAATAAATCTGCATATGATGGCTGAATGTTATTTTCAGGAATCAAAGGCCCTACAGCATGATATATGTCCATGAATTTTTAGACAATAAGGCCCTGACCCTCGTAAATGAACAGCATTTAACTGAACAGATGCAAAAGCCAGAGCATTATTATACTGCCGTAGGTTTTCAAGATAATTTCTTGTTGTCGAATCATTTGCTTCAATTAGCTCTCTAAGAAACTGAGGCACGGCAATTGGTGGTAATTTTATTTTCCCCTTATGGCAACATATAGAAGTATTCTGCTCACCTCGGAAAAGTTTTGCAGAACAATGACTACATCTATAGTCCATTCCACCAACACTGAACAATGGAACTCCACTGTCAGATTTATATATTCTGGCAGCATCATAACTAAGTGGAAGGTCTCTGCTTGCACTTCTATTGCGACGGATGCCATGCGTTTCATCTGCTTGAACTTGCATGTTCATTTGACAGAGCCCGCCTTTCCCGTTTTCTTCTGTCTTCTCTTTCCAGTGTAAGAGGTCTTTTACGTGGCATATTTGTCCTAAATAAAAAAAACATCATGAACATTGAGGATTTATTGTTAATGGAACTAAAATGTAAGTCTTAAAATCATAATACATAGTGCTATTTAATTTGCAGAATTTTTTCTTGAATATATTTAATAATCAGAACATATATCTTTAAACTAACCTTTATTTCAAGTCCCTCTGTGCTATTTAGCTGCACCAAGATCTAGGCAGAATAAAGGTTGAACCTATCAAAACGAAATATGGGAAATAAATTGTTGAAAAAATGCATGCTTATATTATAAATAACCGCAAAATAGAGTGAAAACAGTTAATTTAGGTCTGAAGAATAACAAATACAAATATATTAGAAAGAATTTGAAGAGAAAAAGAAACTTTTAAAAGAATAGAATCTTAAGAAAAAAAATTTAAGAGATTATCTAACATTACAAAAATAACTTTTGGTCCTAAAAAATAAATAAAAAGACATTCATGAACATTGAGGATTTAATGTTACTGGAACTAAAATTTAATACTTAAAATCTTAATACATGCAAATAACAGGAATTTCGAAATTCTTATGGGCCAAGATACAAACGACTGTGGCACTCTTTAGTGTAAAAAATGATAAAAGTGAGCCATACAAACAATGTAATCTACTGCACATCTTGGAGTATGTTGGCAGAATGCAATTGACTTGCAATGTAATTGGATATTACTAACCTTTAACCACTGGTAAACCGCACTGCACGCACATGAAACTATGCTATTCTGCTGCACCAAGATGGATGTAGAATTAAGCCATGTGCTCGTAAAAAAATCTTGTACCTACCAATTCAAAATATCAAATATAAGACACTAATATAAAAATTGCACAGAACTTATCTCTGCGTGCGATGTAATCGGATACAATATACTAACCTTCGCTGTTAGCCAAATTCGCTGCCACTTCTCTGTAGTAACTAAATTCGTTGTTCAACCGCACCGAACCGCACGCGAACACCAAATGAATTGGCGCTTTCAAAATTCGCTTTCAGCAGTTACAGGTTCGCCAACTTAAATTTTGCGAAGAACGTTGAGTTCTTGTAACAGTTATTTTTTTGTGAATACCTTATTACACTTGGTTGTCAGTCTGTAACTCAGTAAACTTTTTTACATTCACAACTTTCATTGTTCAGTTTGTTTATATTTGGCCATGCGCTCGGAGACATGGCGTTATAATAATGATATGCCGCAGGTTCCCCAACTCATATTTTGCGCAGGACGTTGTGTTATTGTTTTAATTATTTTTTTGTAAATAACTTTTTAAGAATTACGAAAATGCAAATCTGATTACAATTGCGGAAATAGAAAATTTTTTTACACCGATAAACACCCTGATCATACGAATACATCTAGTGGTTATCTATATCTCAGATCACCATTTTACTGTATTAATTATATGATTTTGGTGTCTTCCTACATCTACAGTATTGAATATAGAGATATTTCTTATGAATTAAATCTCTTCTTCAAAATTAAATCTTTAAATGAGGTCATGTACATTGCTTTCAAAATATGTGCAGTTTTCGCGAAATTGTGAGAAATAATGCCAATTTTGAAATTAAGACTTTTTTAAATCGACTCCAATTTTTTTCTTTAAATTATTTCAAAGGATAGTGCTAAATGCACTAATTGTCATGACGTACGAGTATCAACGTCATTTTCATTTTTCAGCTATTACACATATATAATGTATTTGAATATTCTCTCACGTCATGTGTATTTACATTACGGGCATTTTTATCCTTTATTTCATCTGAGAATACAAGTGCTTCTAATTATTTTTAATGAAGTTTTTGGAATGCCCAAAAAATTTTCATGAAAATAAGCGCAAAATTGTGCTTTTTCAGAAACGCTCAAACGACTTTCTGTCAAAATCTGTTCTAAATTTTTTACATTCAGGACTAGAATTTATTATTCTATACTATTCTGAAAGTTATATTTCACTTCCTTGTAATTCAATTATGGGAGCGAAACATTGATAGAATGCGAAGAAATGTCTTTTAGGCGTTTATAGAAGCTGGGAAGAGTATGGGCAAACCCGAAAAGATAGAGTACACTAAAAAAGATGAGGAAATTGTAGTACGAGATAGATGGGGCCATTCTGTATCACCATTAGTTTATTTTGTAACACAGGTTTGATTGTTGCATCATTGCTAAGTACAGTGCGAACAATCATCAGTCGCAGAGAAAAATCATTGATAAATCAGTCATTTCCTTTATTTACAAATTCAAAGATTGTCTCAAATAGAGAGTACTCTTGAGCCTGAAACTAATTTTTATATAAAATCTGGTTGAAAACATCAGATTTGCATTCCAGAACTAAAGGTGTTTGTTCGCCTGAAAGAATTTGTCGTTTACCCTGTCAGCGTCAGAAAATCCCTTGTCCTTGAAGCCTAGTTTTAGAGATGGTTTTATTTTCATCATTAATTGCATTTTAAATGTGAAAATTAATTTATTGTAAAAAGCAGTATAATTTAATAAAACACATTTCCGGCCTTTTTATAAAAGAATTTTATGTAAGAACATCCATAAGGTGAACGTCAAATACCATATTGCGAATGATGTCACTGCAGCGCCTTTGACCGGGAGGTTCTAGGTTCGAGTCCTGTCGGCGGCAGATTTTCTACACTAGCTTTTCAGCTAGGTCGAATTCAGTCGCTGTCTGGAGGAGAATTCTAGCGACCGGCTGCTCTGATCGGTAGTTTTCCGTGGTTTCTCCGATCAACACCAGGCGAATGCCAGAGCAGTACCCTAACAAACGGGCCACGGACCGCGCGCGATCTGTCCTTCCCCTTCCTTGTCCTATCCTCTCCCCTTACACACACACACACACACACACAAACATGCTCTTCACTACCACATATTCCGGGAGACCGATCGGGAGCTTAGAGCTTGTCCCGGCTGGGGCGGTACCCTGCTGGTGGGAGAGTCCTGGTTAGGGGGAAACCCCACAAGCCGACGGTAGGTCGGCGCCGGATCTCGCCATCCAGCGGGGGAAGATCACCGCCATCTCCCGAGAAAAAATATGTACTACCCTCACGGGACTAATGACCAAAGCAGTTGACGCGCTCGGAAACACGAAAAAATCAATCAATCAATCAATCATATTGCGAAGACACTTTACACCCAACATGCATGACGATGACGATCAGAGAGATCGTGTTCTGAACTCTCACGTAAAACCTTTTTCCTCCATTTAGTTGGTTTTCCCTTTTAACAATGAATTGGCTAACAAAGAGATATATCCTTGTAACTCTCACAAAAGACGAGGCAAAATACAGGTACCTGCCATGTTTATGAATGACTAAATTTATAAATATATAAATACTTTTGTCAAAAAAGCTTCCTATAATTGAGAGCTCTATTCGTTTTGTTTTACCTTTGAGGCAAACACGCGATGGACCAACACCTTTCAGATAAAACTGTTACGAACGAAATCCGTCGGGTCGTGTTTTTCTTCGTGATTCATGTCCGTGGTTGTCTTTATCCAGGTCTCTCCAGGGTGTGGGTGCATCACTATCTGAGCTTTAAAAAATGGTATCTGGACTTGTCAATTTCGATTACTCAAATAAAAAAGTGATTGATGAAAACTTCTTTATATTCAGTGTGTTCTCATTATCAAATAACGTTTTTTTATGAAGACCTAGAATCTAAGAGTGCTTCTCAAATACAAAAATAATTAACGACTAACCGCTATCGCTCTCAGTCAAACATGCAAACTCGTGTGCTCATTTGTACTAACGAAACAAGTTCCCTGTTCCCCATCAAGCAACCCATCACGAATGGATGCCCGCTATCATTAGCACATCATTAGTCAAATGAGTAAGCCTTCATATAAATAAATCGCGGTCACAGCAGTTATAAATGCTGCCCAGATATGATTTCCGTCAGCTGTGCAAATAAATTCAAAGCAATATTTATACGTCCGTGGTATCCAGCGTACAAGGTCTCTTTCCCTAATGCATAAATAATGCATTCGCTTCAGTTCTCAATCCGCATACAATAAAGAGCAATTCCTGCTGTCGAAACCTGCCGGAGCACCGGTCCCAGCGTTAGCAGGAGTGAATTATTTTCGCTGGTTTCTTGTGTCGTTTCCTTTGCTTTTGTTCCAAACCGGTCCCGCCAAATAAGTGCCGCTTTCGCAAGGTCGCTTCTACAACGAACTACAGCATGGTCACACCCGCACCCCCGGGGCTTCTGGGAAAGATCTCAGGGCTCTGCTAAATTGCTATGCAAAGTTTTCATTGCAAAACTCTTGACATAACACTATCGAATCTTTTATCCAGAATCGATGCCAGAATGAAGTTACAAATGAAATACTTGCAGCCTTTTCAATAATATTTTCAGTTTATGGAGTATTTATCTTTGAAACAATAAATTAGCTGCAATGATTAAATATGATTTTCTTGTTAAAATTATACTAACGTGAAACAAATAGACTATACAGCGTGATGCATTGGAGTTGGTCATAGCAAATACTTTCAAAAATTAAATCCGGATTCGATTTATGACAAAATTTTGTAGACAATAGAGGAAATAAAATATTTAGTTCTCTATTTGTTTAATTTTTAATTATGGAGATAAACGTAAGTTGGGTTTTGTATATGGAAGTGCATATTTTTCCGCCAGAATTTTAAACTTTTAGAAGAGAGGTAAACAATTAAATACGTATTGTTAGTGTTCAAAAAGCCTGCACATTTCTTCATCAACTGCCACTACAGAACAGTTACTCTTGTCTTTTAAATATTATTAGGGCAGTGATCATCAATCAAGTCAACGGCATGGTAGATGAAGGGGCCGATCTCGCTTATCGTTTGGGACAGGTAGCGGGATCATGTTCACTTTTTAATTTCATTTGTCATAACCATAATATGAAACTGCAGTGAAAAAATAATAAAATAAATTAAATAACTGGAATTTTCGATTACATAACTTTCACTTTCGTCATATTAACAAGAACTAGCATACCCGTGCGGGAACTCTCACACGTTAAACCCTAATTTTTCTCAAGGGTATCGTGAAACTAATGTGTGGTCCGTTTACATCGTGGCTCCCTCCACAATTAGGTATGCAGCACTTTTAGATCACGGCAAAATGTTAAATGAATGGCTGCACTACACCTGACTGCATAAGAACAACACTTCATAAGAAACAATCTTCATCGGTATCAACTAACTATTAATAGTTATTTTAGTTGTTGCTGCGAGAGCGAATCTTAAATTAATAATTATGCTAATAAAACCCGTCAGTCTGTGCAATCCACGGTGTTCACAGAAAGCGTAAATAATTTAAGATGGAGGGATCTAAGCCTTCTAAGCGTGTCACAAAGATGGGCACCTGCACCAAGGGCTGAAATGTAGTTCATGGAGGAATACATTCTGTATTCTTCCACGTGTAGGTGGTATTGGTAGTATTGAGAAGCACCGAACCAGCAAAAATTAATACACTTTCCAGGAATATCTCATTCTATAGATTACGGTGTAAGGAACGTTTCTTTGAGGCCGAAGGCCTTAGTTTATAAAGGTACTACGATATAAGTGATCATGTGCTGCGCGTTGCATTTGACATGAATATTTAGATGCGTTTTTTCCAAATCCTTCATATTTTTTAAATTCAAATTGCAATTCGTTACGTCTCCGTGAAATTATCTGTCTTTGGAGACCTCATTTATAACAATCAGTTACGTGTGAGAGCGGCAAAAGGTATATATATACAACTGAAATAATATAGGAGACTATATTGCTGGTCATAGCAATTAAAACATAGATGAGTGATACCTTGTTTTATACACGATTGCATTTATTTATCGTTTCATTAATATTTCCCATATTCTTTAAATATACTTTTAATTACTCTGAACTACTTTATGCAAATTCGAAAATGTCTTCAATTTGAATTTTTATTTGCGTTGAATGTTGTTTCTCCTTCCATTTTGTTTTTCAGGATCAAAGAAATTACAAACCATGATGTTATTGAAGAAAAAAAGTTAATTCTTCGATGCAAGTAGTGAAGCTCATGCATAAAACAAGAACAGAATCACAACGTGTAGTTCAGTTGTAGTTCATAACCAGGATTACGATCGTGAACTATTATAGCGTTCTCAAGTATGGAGGGCGAATCTAATAAATGATTCATGTAAACTATATTACCATCACAAATCAGGTCATGAGTTTCTGATAGTACACATTTAAGTCAGTTACGAAATGAGTAAATTGTGCAACATTAATCATTTCTACTTTATAAATGAATCTATGAAACAACTACAAACATCATTCTTACAAATGATCCGAAACGAATGTCATAAAACAATCAAAATTATTCTTATTCAAATTTAAAAGAAAATCCTGAAGTGAAAGCAAATTTCCTTAGAGAAGAATGTACAAAAACTGTTTAAGAAAGAAAAAGAACCACCCTCTAAATTTTCATTCTTCAAATATTCTCGGAAAGTAATTAGACGAAACTCCGAACCATTTACATTCCCTTCTTATTAAACTTCTTTCCCGTCTCGCCAAGAAATATGAATAGATGGCTCCCCGCCACGGTCGATATGCGCCCTCTGCCCCCTCCCGTGCTGCGCTGTGCCCTTCCGCCCCCCCCCGCTCTGACGCACGACTGGACTAATTGCAGGCGCGACGGCGAAAATAGCCGTCGCTCGCCGACGAAGCGCGGAGAGGCTCGCGCTGGAGGCGGCCACGGCCCTGGGATGGGGCCCACGCGCGCTTCGGGGCCGATCTGGGGCCTAAGAAGGGAAACTGCCCGTCTTCCCCTCCCATTTCTATTATTTACCTCTTTATTTCTCTTCATGTTCGTCACCCTCCATACTTCTCTCCATATTCGTCACCCTCCATACTTCTCTCCATATTTGCCTCGCTCGATACTTCTCTTCATATTCATCGCCCTCTATACTTCTCTTCATGTTCGTCACCCTCCATACTTCTCTTCCTATTCGTCACCCTCCATACTTCTCTCCATATTTGCCTCGCTCGATACTTCTCTTCATATTCATCGCCCTCTATACTTCTCTTCATATTCGTCGCCCTCCATACTTCTCTTCATATTCGTCGCCCTCCATACTTCTCTTCATATTCGCCTCCCTCTATACTTCTCGTCATATTCGTCGCCCTCTATACTTCTCTTCCTATTCGTCGCCCTCTATACTTCTCTTCCTATTCGTCGCCCTCTATACTTCTCTTCCTATTCGTCGCCCTCTATACTTCTCTTCCTATTCGTCGCCCTCTATACTTCTCTTCCTATTCGTCGCCCTCTATACTTCTCTTCCTATTCGTCGCCCTCTATACTTCTCTTCATATTCGGGGCTCCTCCATACTTCTCTTCATTTTCGCCTCTCTCCATACTTCTCTTCCTATTCGTCGCCCTCTATACTTCTCGTCATATTCGTCGCCCTCTATACTTCTCTTCCTATTCGTCACCCTCTATACTTCTCTTCCTATTCGTCGCCCTCTATACTTCTCTTCCTATTCGTCGCCCTCTATACTTCTCTTCCTATTCGTCGCCCTCTATACTTCTCTTCCTATTCGTCGCCCTCTATACTTCTCTTCCTATTCGTCGCCCTCTATACTTCTCTTCATATTCGGGGCTCCTCCATACTTCTCTTCATTTTCGCCTCTCTCCATACTTCTCTTCCTATTCGTCGCCCTCTATACTTCTCGTCATATTCGTCGCCCTCTATACTTCTCTTCCTATTCGTCACCCTCTATACTTCTCTTCCTATTCGTCGCCCTCTATACTTCTCTTCCTATTCGTCGCCCTCTATACTTCTCTTCCTATTCGTCGCCCTCTATACTTCTCTTCCTATTCGTCGCCCTCTATACTTCTCTTCCTATTCGTCGCCCTCTATACTTCTCTTCCTATTCGTCGCCCTCTATACTTCTCTTCCTATTCGTCGCCCTCCATACTTCTCTTCCTATTCGTCGCCCTCCATACTTCTCTTCATATTCGTGGCTTCTCCATACTTCTCTTCCTATTCTTCGCCCTCTATACTTCTCTTCATATTCGTCGCCCTCTATACTTCTCTTCATATTCGTCGCCCTCTATACTTCTCTTCATACTCGTCGCCCTCTATACTTCTCTTCATACTCGTCGCCCTCTATACTTCTCTTCATATTCATTTTCCTCTATACTTCTTTTCATTGTTTCTCTATCTACATATCTTTTCATTTTCGTTTTCCTCTACGCGTTTTTCGTATTCTCGTCCCCATCTGTACTTCTCGTATTCGACTTCGTTTTCTTCTCTACTTCTTTTCTTGCTCCTCTTTTTCTACACTTCTGTTCATACTCTTAGCCTTCTACATTTATTTTCATGTTCGTCTCTCTATGTATTTATTTTCATGTTCTTCTCCCTCTACATTTATTTTTTCCTCTTTCTCAGCATGTTCCTTCTTCAGTGATACATTTTTGACGACTTGAATGAAAGTTAATCAAAATTTCCAATCATGTCGCCATTTGTATTGGAATATTATTTTTTTCATAAAATAGTTCACGAATAAACGTACTTAGATTATAGTCAATTTATATTTACCTAAACATTTGAAAGGGTAATCCTGATATCCTCATAAGAAATTTGAGAGTAGACGAGTAAACGAAAAAGTCTATCGCCTGGGACATTTTTATTATATAGGTGAATTGGTGGTTGTAAATTTAGACGTGGTTGTAAAGGAAGACCGAAAATATTTCTCTTGCAAACTTCCTGTACATTAATAAATCATCAAACATATTTCCATTCAGTATTTACTTTCTCTTGTACTATCTACAACTACAACTTTTGTTTTTAAAAAATGTTTGCTTTCTTCTGCTAACGCATCGTCATGTTTTCATCGTTTGGCACAGCGCGGTGGAATAATATATTGTTAATTCTATCGTAATGACATTTCATAAATCTTTCATTGCAAACAAGTTCCTTCGCAAAGAAGACCTCTTGAGCCAAGGGTTCCTTGGTAAACGAAGTCCACGCCCCCGACCGTCGCACAATAGAAAGAACAATTAGCGCCGAGGAAATCTCGCATTAGCCAGACCAACCACACCCGCGGCCTCGTGAAAGCTCTGACAGACCGCACCCACGCAGTCATTACGGCCGTGACATCAGCTGCTGCGCACAATGACATACGCGACTCCTACAGCCTTCCCACCGATGACATGTTCCACCCACCGTCTCGGCTGTGACCCGAGGGAAAAGGTCAATGAGGTCAAACTGTTGAGGGCGCTAGGGAATTAACGGAGGCCGTGTCTCTCAGAGCAAATAGTTTTTTTTCTCAAAATTAGAGTATTAGTATATTGGAAGGGGAGAACACATACGCCGTATACAAATTTCTCAGAAACGCCTTCGGTTCTCAGAAAGTCAGCTGCTTTGCGGAATGAAAATTCGTGTGTGATGTCTGTTCTTGAGAAACTGTAAGCGTATTCCTTCCAGCGAAGATAAATGACGCGCCCCGTGGCAACAAAAACCTTTCGATACATTCCCCAGAGGCCGCCAGTGTCGCGCGAAGAAGAAGGAAATATTCCCTTCCCTGGGGAAACAGACGCGCTTGGCTCGCTGAGTGACACTCGCTGTTTCTACAATTCCATCCCTGTGGCGTCAAATGTGTTGGTTACAAAGGTTACATCTTAAGCAAAGACTATTGTGCGGTTAAACAAAATTTCGGCGCGTTCATGCATATTCATTCTCTAGTTGGTAAATGTTTCATAAGCTTATGACTAATCGAATTGCCAGAATATTATATTAATTTGATATTTATATTTCTAAATTAACGAATTACATTTGAAATAATAATTAAGTTAAATAACTAATAAAAACTCCAAATATATTGCAATATGTAGAAACAAATTTGCAGTATGTAAATACCGGCATACAAAAAGAAAAATACTATTTGGAAAAACAATTAAATATCGTCGCCATCCTTACCAGTTAGGTATCGCAGGCAGTTGCTGAATTTGACGCCGTTACATCAAACGGAGAAAAGTCATTAGATTAAATCTAATGGCCGACCTGGATAGCCGAGGTTGCTAAGGCTGAAGAGCCGAAGCTGCCTCTGGCCAGAAGGGGCACGGGTTTCAATCCCACCCGAGACATGGATTTTTGTGCGTATCCGTAGGCCATTAGCCTCAGCATTACTAACAGTGGTCCATATATGACTTTAGCAATTTATAAGCGACCTTAAATAAGTAAAAAGAAAAATATTCGAAGGAATCAAAATCTAACAACAAAATTTTTAAACCGACATATTCAACATTATTTCTGCAGCGTTAACAACTTTGCTGTTATACAAAATTAAACATATAGTTTGTTTTATAAGCATTGCTACAATAGAGATATCATGACTTCGAAATGTAACTTCATAAATGTAACTTCATTTTCTGTGCACGTCTTCTAGAATCCAGTGGGAAATACAATTATTCAGATTATCGTTTCCATGTTGTCGCGGCAGGAAGTAATAAGAGCCAAAATTTATTGCTTATTTATCCTTGAAAATAGATTTTATTACATGGGAGTTTTTTTGTTTGTTTTTTTCTCCCTTTCAAAATTCAAAATTTATTGCTTATTTATTCTTGAAAATAGATTTTATTACATGGGAGTTTTTTTGTTTTTTTTCTCCCTTTCAAAATTCAAAATTTAAGTAGTATATGACTTAGTGTAGGGATCACAGAATTTTGAAAATGTGCACACGATTCACTTTTCCCCATAGCACGTCATACGCAGTTTTTAACTGTTTTTTTGACGTAAAATAAATAAATAAATAAATAAATAAATAAATAAATAAATAAATAAATAAATAAATAAATAAATAAATAAATAAATAAATAAATAAATAAATAAATAAATAAATAAATAAATAAATAAATAAATAAATAAATAAATAAATAAATAAATAAATAAATAAATAAATAAATAAATAAATAAATAAATAAATAAATAAATAAATAAATAAATAAAAAGAAATATTCGAGAATAGGAATGCTCTAGAAAACGATTAGTAGAGGGACACGATTTTAACGGGGAACGATCTCCATCGTCACTTCTCACGTTGACTAATATTATGGCCAAGTCTGAAGTAAGACATGTGGAATAAGACCATCAAGAGTAACCGCGCATCGTAATAACATCATCGATCACACAAAAAAGATGTTAACTGCCGTAACCTCTATTCCCTTACCAGCCACTCACATTCGAGCCGGAACGAATCAAAGGCAGGCACCCTGGCGACGCCGCCGTGGCTCTCCGCCTTCGCGTGTTCCCTTAGGGCTCGTTGCCCGCGTGATTTAACGAATCAATTTGCTTCTTATTGATTACGTCCCCCCCCCGTGGGAGATAAGAGTGGAGGCAGGCAGGGAGAGGGATCGGGAACGGGGAACAAAGAAGATGGGGGCAGAGCATCGGAAGAGGAGGGGTGGGTGAACGTTGGGAGAAGGGTGCAGTGAGCGGTGAGGTTGAGGAGCAGGGGTGAAGGCGGAGTGGGGGTAGGCACGGGAAGGCGGCGCGGACGGGGAACAAAAAAGACAGTGGTCATAGGATGGAAAACTGAGGGGCGGGTGTGCGTTGGGAGAAGGGGGAAGAGAGCGAGGAGGCTGGGGGGTACGGGTGGGGGCGGAGTGGAGACAAGTACAGCAAGGGAATCGGGACGGGGAACGAAAAAGGCAAGGGTCATAGGATGGGAAGCAGAGGGGGATAGTGGCGGGCAGGTTGGAGGTGGGGGCGGAGTGGAGACAGGCACAGCGAGGGGGTTGGGACGGGGAACGAAGAAAACGGGGGTCATAGGATAGGAAGATGAGGGGCGAGTGTACACTGGGAAAAATGGACAGAGAGCGATAAGGTTGGGGCAGGGTTGGGGGTGGAGTGGAGGCAGGCCCAGGGAGGGGTTGGGGAACAAAGAGGATGGAAAGCCGAGGGGCGGGTGTACGTTGTGAGAAGGGAGCAAGGAGGTTGGGGGGTACGGGTGGGGGCGGAGTAGAGACAAGCACAGCGAGGGGATCGGGACGGGGAACGAAAAAGGCAAAGGTCATAGGATGGGAATCAGAGGGGTGGGTGTACGTTGGGAGAAGGGAACAAGAGAGCTAGCAGGTTGGGGGGAAGAGGTGTGGGCGGAGTGGAGACAGGCACGGCGGGATGGTCGGGGACGAGGAACGAAGAAGACTGGGCTCAGAGGATGGGGAGCCGAGGGGCGGGCGTAGGTTGGGGAGAGGGTGCAGAGAGCGGGGAGGGCGGCGTGGGGGCGGGGCGCAGCGCGTGATGTATCCTCCGTGCGCGCGCCCATTGTGGCGGATGCGCCGCCCGCGGCGGAGACAAAGGCCGAGGCCCCGACGAATTAATTATTCACCGCTGTCGGCCACGGGGGCCCCTGCGCCGCCGCCGCCGCGCAGCGCCGTTTCTGTGACCGCGCCCGCAGCCGCTCCCTTTCCCACAGGCGGAGCACAGCGGGCGCGTTCATACCCAACTCCAACGGCAACTCGACAGCATTCCGATTTCAATGCTTTTCACGTTACCTACAAATATTTTTGTATATACCAGCATTATAAACGATCTTTTCTGTTGTAATAAATCGTTCATAATTGGACATTTTACGGCACAAATGATGACGAATTAGCATTTTACGGCACGAATGATTGCGTCATCACGCGTCCAGCCAATCACAGCGAGAAAATTGTGGGGAGGTAGAGGTAAACGGAGCAGCCGACCACCGTTTTCTCACACAGCAGTCAAATATCAGTGACTCGATACGAAAGTTGTTTCGCAAAATAAAGTTAGATTCCCGAACAAATTTATTATGCCCTTATACAAAAAATAGCGTACTCAACTTTTTTATAATGTTGCTTTATTGCATTAGTAGAAATTTGAAAACTCGCTCCGATAGTCGCTGCTTTTCAAAATATATATTCAATCAATGAAATTTAAAATTATATACTAATTGCATAAACTATTATTAATTCCAATTTCAATAAATATACCACACTGTATTGATTAATCTAACAACTCTTTGTAAACCATAATCAATAATTTCATTCTTATCAACATATATATGTTTTTTGTGAAATACGTAGCTTCAATTCACTTCGCCATTTCTTTCACAGTTTGTATGGAAGTTTGGAACACTTAATAAAAGAACGGGAAAAATTACAGGATAAATGAACAAAATTTTTTTTTCAAGAAAACTTTCATGATTTAAAAATTGTGCATGAATTTAGAATTAAACCCTCGGAGCTGTGGAAGATAGAAGACTTATTGCTCTTTATTAACTGCACCAATACCTGTAAGCCAAAAGTACACATGCCTGATATTCGAAAATCAGTGACGCGTCGCTGTTTACTTCCATCTGGCTTCCAAAACTATGTCGCTTACATTAATTTATTTACAATGCATTAAATAATTTTTAAGATAAACGGTTTTCTCGGCATATCTTCAATAATTAGTGTATCATTAAATACTTGTTTCGTATATTATTTAATCAGGTAAATAACCTTGCTAGGATAATGAAGCTGATATTTGACATACCCCATAACCTTGTTTGACAGTTCTTTTTCTCGTGATAATTAACGCAGAAGTACGAAATAATTGCCTTGAGACTTAAATGCGTTGTTTTTGCACAAAAATTTACAATATTAGACTGTTATTAAGTCGTTGAATAAGAATTGCCCACCTCGAAACAAATATATTATTACAAATGACTTGTGGCAGAGAATGTTATTCCACACTCTTATACAGAGTGTTGAGGAATTAAATGAGAATGCTTCCATTAATTCTCCCATGAATCCATAAACTCTAAGTACGAAAATTTATTTACTTATTTTTGTTGAGTTCTGCAATTATTGTGGCGTTTTATTAGAGTTTTTTTTGGAGTGTGTTTTTGTCGAGTTCAATTGCCGAAAAGAAGTGACAAAATATCTCTGAGTGGATATAATTCTACAATGTACTGCATTGATGTTTTCGGAAAACCGCAGTTCTCAGTCTGCTCAATTTTTATTGGAGAAATATTGCACTGAAATCTCCAGGACTCAGATTTCAAGAAAAAGAATTGCAGCATTCGAATCCATTGGAACTTCACATCGCGAGTGATACTTCACATTCTCTGATATCTACTTTTGTTTATTATTCGCTTTTCCTAAATTTTCTTCTCTACTTCAATTTGGAGATTTTGATTATCCAGTACACAGTGGATTATCAAAATTACAAATTTTACCATATATTGAATCCACGCTCTGTTTAGATAAGAATTTTAGCGACCAGCTGCTCTCATCGGCAGTATTTCGTGGTTTCTCCAATCCCCACCAGGCGAAAGTCGAGGCAGTACGCAAACAAATGGGCCACGGCCGCTCGAGATCTTGCCTTACTCTTCCTTGTCCTAATCCTTATCCCTTAATTACACGCACTTACGCTTAAATGCATCACGCTAGCAAACTTGCCGGGAGGCCAGTCGGGAGCTTAGAGCTTGTCCAGACTGGGGCGGTGCCACGCTAATGGGAGATACTTAGTAGGGTAAAATCCCCGCGAGCGAACATAGATCGGCGCCGGATCTCGCCATCCAGCGGGGGAAGATCACCGTCACCTCCCACTATTTAAATCATGCACTGCTCTTACGGGACTAATTACCTTACCAGTTCACGTCCCTGGAAACACTAATTAATCAAACCAATCACCGTAAATCGAAGTCTGAACTGTCAAACATATACAGAGAAGGGAAAAGAATACAAATAGTTATTTGAAATCCAAGATTTTGATGTCCACGTAACGGAGATTTCACTGTTCATTTACATCGATAGCTTCAAGGTGAAGACAGTGAGGAGATGGGAAGGGGGCCCTGAGTCATCCGTACCTTAGTTCGGGTGGCCCCCTGCTGGGCTCTTGACTTCGTCTTCGCAGTGGCTCGAAGCTCTGGGCAAAGAGGAGGGACTTGTCTCGGTGCCTGTGAGTTTGACTCCGGAACCATTTTAGATGCTATTTTTTACAGGAGCTCTGAGCTGGCAGGGCGGCCCGACCCAGGCTTTGTATGGGGAGGTTGCCGAGAGGGTGAACTGCATTCTGGTGGGATCCAGTTACCAGCCCAAGGGCCTTCTTGTTCACCAGTGCGGGGCGCGGATAGAGGCCAAGGGGTGAATTCCTCCTGTTTAAGTACAAGTGCGGGGTAGGCGCGCTGCAGACCACTGCTGTTCTTTTGGAACGCTTAGGTATAACGCTTAGACGCCCAACCCAGGGAGCAATTCTCCTTGTAGAACAAGGAACAGTGTGGTGATGTAGTACGCTGAAATAAGCCCTTCTTCTCTAGCAGCAAAATTCGTAATTTTCCGAATTGTTAATTAAGTTAGATTCATGACTCGTTTCCTTTGAATTATTTTCCGAATAATTTAGTTATTGATTTGAGCGCCAGGAAATAATTACGACTGTAACCCGGATGTTTTCTACGTAATTTTAATATTTCTCATCCAAAATTATGTCGTGCTAGCTCCGTTAATTGGGTTCGAAGTTCATATTTGTTGCTACTTACACGACAAATGGGCCCAATTGGCTCGTTCCGGGTTTGCCCCGCCCCCGCCACGCCCCCCCCCCAGCCCCCGCCCCCGCCTCTCGGAACCCCCCTCACCCCAACTCCCGCATCCGCGTCTTTGTGTGCAAAAGGACAGTCGCTAGAAACAAGGATGTGACCGTTACGTCAGCATAGCGGTTCCAGAAGTCGAATTTATGCATAACCTTTCCAACTCTTTCCAACACGATTCTCCCACGTTTCCGCAACATGGTAAATTCATACATTTGTCCTTCACATTTTTTGACAACTGGCGACAACCCGTTTTCAGCCCAGAATGTCATTCCGGCACAGAGGAATGTCATTTGACATTATCTTTCGAACGACGTCATTCGTTATGTCGGGTGAAAAAATTCCGCTCAAAATAAAATTAATAAAAATTAACAACCTTAACTGATTGTTAATAAATTTGATTGAATTGGTCATATGAGAAATCCCCAGATGTGTTCTTATGTCTCAACATTTTCATTTGAAATTCGCAAACAATGAACAATGCCTCGCCATTAAAAAAAAAATGATTATGTCTACTTTTAAGTCGCTAATGAGGAACTGAAAGAAAAATCAGGCAAATGATTTTTGTAAAATGATATACACCACTTTAATGGAGTTTCCATTGTTTCAATTTACACTTAGAGGTATGACTTATACCATTGTTGTACCTCCCCATCCATTTCTCATGAAATTTGAATTAGAAATGTGTCTGCTTTTTGTTTTCTGAGCCTCAATTTGTCTGGAAGCGTAGGTTCATTATCTTCACATGGCGTCTTAATGGATGTATTGGTATTCTACGTGGATACCGATCACGTTTCAGTAGTGAGAGCAAAATTCTTGATGACCAATGACGTCGTGAGGTCATTCTCGTAAATTATAGAAATCTCAAACCTAAATCATAATCCAGGTAAAACAAATCTTTATTGATAAATCACTATACAGGAAAAACGCATTATTGAGTACAAAATAAAATATTGACAATCTAATGGCCATTAAATCGCTAAAGAGCAAAATAATGTAACATTGGAAAAGTTGATGGACGTCATTCCCTTTCAGATATTACCAGGCGCTTCAGAAGACTAAGAAAAGATACACTTCAACGCGAAAGTGACATCGTTTTAATTGAAATAAAATTTGCGTTTTGTTGAATTCAACTCCTGATTTCACTACCAAAGTCAAACCGTCTAAAATCGTGAAATGTAAAATATTACGCTTGAGGCATCTGCCCTTTACTTTTAGGATTTTGATGTTTAAATCAATATTTCTTCTTGATTGTCAATATATGTTTGCAAATAAAAGTATCCAAAGCTTTTTATGACAATCATTTATTCCAGCAATTGCACAACGTTTCGTAACTACTTTTGTTACATCATCAGGTGCTTAGTGAGGGAACTGCTATCCCATTGAATTACCTCTGCAGTAGAACAATCGAGGAAACATTACGAAATTAACTCACACTCACTACAGGTGATATCAGATAACTAACAGTTGACGACAGACACTCCAATGCCAAGAAATGAATAATTTTGATGTTTAACATCTCCTGAATCCAATTTAAACAAAATGAAAGTATAAATTATTTGAATAATAAAATTAGAAACTCGCGAAAACGTGAAATTGGAAATAAGCAAACCATAATCGGTGAACCGTTCCCAATCACCTTTCTAACGCTCGCCTGGAGACTGCTTAGTTAGAATACACTACTTTCACATGTCTGTCTACTGTGGTACATGTATTATAGAAGAAGAAGAAGAAGAAGAAGAAGAAGAAGAAGAAGAAGAAGAAGAAAAAAATACTTTGTTAGATGATTTCACTGACTTGTTTTCAAAATTTCCTTTATCCAGGAATGTATTTCTTATTCGACTGTGCGGTGAGATTTCCGTAAAATTACATTAATTCATTTTGAGAATGTTTCGAAAGCTCTCGATACGTACGGAATAGAGCGAATCTTCATCAATCCTGGAATCGACGTGGCTGTCACATTAAGTATTGAAGACAAAACAAAAGTATTTTAAGTATTTGACAACAAAAAGTAGTAAAAATAAAAGTACTGAAGAACCATAGCTTTTTTCTCTAATTTCCACATCGTACAAAATCTTCAGATCTGAAAAAAGAAATCCGACAGTTCACTGAGACTTTCAAATTGTTCTCTGAAAATGCTCACGTAATGTAAAAACGACAAAATGAATATCGGCATTCATGCAACCCACTTGCTCATCTAGCCATTCGCATCGTTTTCCTTGTGTTGATCCCTTTCTTTTTATTCGAAGGCGGGCAGCCTGGCGGGCGTAGCTTTTGTACCCGTGGTGGCGAGTGTCGTGACGGACGGGGGGGGGGCGAGGAGGGAAGGGAACGAGTCCATTGATCAGCGGGAGGCGTTATCAATGAGATCGTGCGGCGCCGCGCAGGTAGGTGTCGGCAGCGGCCCGGTCGGCAAGGACTTCCTAACTGTTCCCGCTCCGACTTACGTAATAGTCTAGCTGCCCGGCGCCGTGTCCAGCCGCTATTTCCTGCCCCCTCACCCATCTCGTACACCCTGCCACTCTCCTCCTCCCCCCCCTCGAATACGACAACGACGACGACGACGATGACAACGGCAAGTATGACGTCGAGGACGACATCCACGGCACCGACAATGTTGACAACGACAACAACGATAACTACCACAACGACGACATAACTACCACATCAAAACAAATCACTTTCACAATGAATAAGAGAATTTGTCCTCCCGTACAACTAAATCATCATGATCTACCGCAAGAAACCACAGTCAAATACCTAGGCGTACACCTAGACAGAAAACTCGCATGGAAAGCACATATTCTACACAAACGCAAGGAACTACAAATAAAATACAAACAACTATACTGGTTGCTAGCAAGAAAATCTGTGCTGGATACAGACAAACTTTTAATATACAAGTTATTCTTGAAACCAATCTGGACATACTGTATACAGCTCTGGGGCTCAACCTGCAGGTCAAATATTCAAACACAGATATTCCAATCCAAGGTTCTGAGAGACATTGCTAGTGCTCCCTGGTACGTCCGAAACGATGTGCTACATAATGATTTTAACATGCTAACAGTACAACAAGAAATTAAAAATTTTAGCCATAAATATGTCAGCAAACTAGAAAACCATAGAAATGTACAAGCCATAAACTTACTGGACAATAGTTTAGAAGTCAAAAGACTGAAAAAGTTCAAATCATTGGATTTGCCAAATAGATTTTAAAATGACAATAGTGATAATACTGTAATAAAATCAACACCAACATGTTGTTTTGTCAACATTACAAGTGTGTAATATGATAAAGGAAGATCACCAGTGGGTGACCTTTCCATACAAGTTTGTAATTTCTAACAGCATATTTACTTATTGTTCTTGTTTTTAACAGATAGTAAATTTAAAGATTTAAATAAATAAAAAATAATAAATAAAAAAACGACGACATCTCGGCAACGACAACGTCGACAACGACGTCAATGACATCGCCGTCAACGACCACATCTATGAAAATGACAATAAAAGCGACAATTAAGATATCAGTGAATAATTTATTGATATGTTGACGGAATTTGTTTTACTATTTGTAAGATCTTATGAAATAAATAAAGTACATGACTCCAGAGACTTTTAATTACTCTTCCAGATAAATTGATTGCATTGTTTCTGATAACAGAATCTCTGAAAGTATTTCCTGTGAGAAAGTAATAGAAGTTTGCTTAGTGATGTATCTTATTAATTTAGTTTAATGATATCTTACAATAGCAATACAAAATGATTTCATCATAATAATCGACTGTGTACAGCAGAATTACAAATGGTAGAAAAATAATGATTTTTTGGTCCCATAGCCGGTTTTAGGCAAGGTTAGGCTCTCTTAAAATAGTTATTTTTATGTTAAGTGTGTGAAGTGATTGTTATTTGCACGGTCGAGATTGAGATTTGTTTGTTGTTGTTTGTTGCCGAGACGGTGATTCGAGGGGAATAAGCAATCGAGATCATGCAAAAAACACTTATTTTGTCCATAAAACAAACATTTTTTCTGCGGCTGTAAAAAATTCTCCTGTTAGGAATCATGAATTGTTTCACCCCTACTCTTCCTGGTTTAATCGTCAGGAAGACGAACTTCTGTAACGACTATTTTACAGGAAGCCGTTTGGAGACGTAAGGTTTGTTGTCCCATACAAGTTCCTATTCTAAAACTGGTGCTTTGTGGTTATTAATTACTAAATGGATAAAAACGATAATGACATTCCATAGAAGTTGCTCGAATAAGCGGGCGTTGTAGTGTCTAATTTATTACCCCCAAAATCCTAACGTAATTACGAAAATATTTACCGTGAGTTCAGAAATTTCTGTGCATCAAACGAAGTTGTTGCTAGTTTCATTATAATAATTATATTATGTGACAACTACTAATTATGTGTTAATAGTTTATTGTTATTGGGAAGAATTTTGCCTTCAATATGCGCTTTAGTTTCTTACTTCTGTTGCAACATAAGTACCATGCGTAGAAAGCTTTTTCACACTGAGACGTGACGTCGCCAAGAAATAATGTTTTTCTGGACGATTTTCCAGATGTTTTAAAAAAAGACACCCTTTACGCATGCCCAGCGGTACATGGAAATGGGTATACGATCGTCGAAAAATATCTTTATTTTTAATCGTGGGTAAGCGCGGTTTTAATCATACTTTTCCTATTCTAAAGAAGGTCTTTATGTCCATCGCCATTAAAGTAACAGCAAAAAATAAACAAACCAAAAATGGCAATGAGAGAAAAAGAAAAACAATAATAAATGTTACAAATTCACTCACTTATTCTTAATTCATATACAATTATTTACATTAGTGAATTTGAATCTTGGAATATTTAATTTGTCTTCTGAGTTCATCTAAACGCTCGTGGACGTCGCGGGACTTGTCGCAGTTGTTTTCTCAATTAAACGATTTTATTTGTGACAGATTCATCAATGTACCCTTTTGCAACGAGTAGTATTTTCATCCACCCTGTCATTTTTATATTAACAAATGTGTCCCAGCATCTGCCCCGAAACAAACACACGAGCGTCAAAAACACTGTCTATTATACACGTTTATATTTCGTAATCTTTCTCGTAAATGAGCTTGGATTGGTCTTGCAATAATTTACAATGCCAATTGTGCTTCTTTAATGTCATCATCAGGAATATGTGTATTATCATCATTCTAAATAATTCTCTCATACGATTTATCAAAATATTCCTCCATTCGTAAATGCACATTACAAATCAACTAAAAACAGGTCCACCTTGAGTACTGAATGTGACCGCCAGATGGTCGCAACTACAGAACTCAAGGTGGCCGTGCCATGTGGCATAGATGTGTATGCGAGTTTGGAAGGAAATCAAAAATGAAAGAAATATGGTTTAAAAACAAATTTTTCTACATGACACTGAGTTTAATAGTTGATTTTCATGCACACGGAATCATTACGTCGAGAGTGTTTTAGCGCGAAGGAAATAACAATTCTCTCTTTATGATAAAGCTCTACTTAAACCCCATGTTATATAAACAATTATTAAACTACTTTCCTGTTGCTTTTTTAACGTTATCTGTTGTTCAAAAGGGTAACGCATTTTTTTAATCAACACTCATTGCATTTAGATTTTTTATAATTATACCTGGGGTTTCTGGGTTCAAGACTCGCAGAGCTGCGGATATTTGACACAGGTAAAACGCTCAGGTCGTACGCCACGAACCTTTGGAAGAATTGTGGAGGCTGGATGCTCTAAGGGATCTCTTCCGTGAATCTCTCAGAATACTTGCAAGTAGAATCCGGAAGAGCACACCATGCCACGTGAGTACGCATACCTCACATTTTTCCTTGGTGTCGACCTTGGGGCGATTCATCATCCTCCAAACCCACTACAGTGTGTATGATACGTGTACAATTAAGTACTATCTAAATATAATTGAAATGTGTTATTTTTCCATTCAGATAGTTCAAGGTCGATAATTTGTCCCTTAAAATGGATGTTTCGAAAAAGAGAAATGAGATCAATTAATTGATTGATTTGATGTTTCCTGGCACGACAACTGCTCCGAAAATTAGTCCCTTCAGTGTAGAGAATGCATTGTCGGGAAGTGACGGTTAATTCCTAATGGATGCCGAGACCCGGTGTTGACCTACCCGTTGACTTGTGGGGGACTTCCCACCTCTAGGTATCATTCTCAGCCGGGGCAACATATACGCCCCCAACGTGTCTGGTAGTGCATGTAAGTGCACGTGTGTACTGTAGGACAAGGACGAGGAAGGAAAGATAACACGCTGTCCTTGGCCCACTTAATAAGTTACTGTCCGGCATTTGCCTGGTGTTTGGACAAACCACGGAAAACTAACGCTCAGAGCAGCCGGCCGCTAGAATTTTCCTTCAGACAACGGCTGATTGGTTGGTTGGTTGGTTGGTTGGTTGTTAGTGATTCTGGTCATGTCAACTACTGAGGTCATTAGTCCCGTAAGTGTAATGCATGTTTTTCATCGGTAGGTGGCGATGATTTCCCCCGCTGGCTGGCGAGATCCGGCGCCGAGCTACCGTCAAATAGCGGGGTTACCCACAACGATGTATCTCTTTCCAGCGAGGCACTGCCCCAGCCGGGACAAGATCTAAGTTCCCAACCGATCTCCCGACATGTCTGGTATTGTAGTGTATGTTAGTGTAAGTGTGTGAAAGGGGTGAGGATAGAACAAGGAAGAGGTAGGAGAGATCGCGCGCGGTTCGTGGCCCATTTGTTAGGGTACTGCTCCGGTATTCGCCTGGTGTTGATCGGAGACACCACGGAAAACTACCAATCAGAGCAGCCAGCCACTAGATTGTTCCTCCAGACAGCGACTGAATTCGACCTAGCTGACAAGCTAGTGTCGAAAATCCTGCCGCCGTCGGGACTCGAACCTAGGACCTCCTGGTCAGAGGCACTGCAGTGACTGAAGTTGATGCACTTAGCCACTTCTACCGGTACACCAGCTATATTTGACCCTGGTATGACATGGGCTAGTCGGGACTCGTACCTTGAAACCCCTCAGTCAGAGTTGCTGGACAGTCCACGCCAATGCTCACTGTGAGGTAGACTTAGCCGGTAATATGGTCAATATTTACCTGTAACCACTTGTAACTCTCGAAATATCGTAACTTAAAATAGATCCGTAAAGGAAATGTAATTTAACATATAAGTTTAGGTGTATGTTTAAAAAAAACTATTCTGCGGATATTGATATTAAGCATCATAATTTTTTGTCAATTGTCGCTCATCCTATTGCAATTTAGCCACTCACAAATAAGTATAAAGTACAGATGTTTGTGAAGAACTATTAATAATTGTTGTCGACTGTAATTAATTCCAACACCAAATTGCAAACGTTAGGACCAAGCTCAGTTATAACGTCGAAATGTAGGACGCGTCACATATGCAGCACACATTGTTTTGTCAATTCTGCACCATTCTGTGGAAGTGGATTTGTGGAGAGAGAGGTGTGGAACTTACTGCGCAGTGTCCGCCGCCGTTGCCGTGATACGCGTCAACATATTCAACATTGTACAACGTCAACTTTTATAAATAAAACATATCAAAAACCTCAACAACAGGTATCGCTCTGCATTTTGCGCCAGATTTTTGCGCTTTCATGTTGTCAATGGAGCAGTTAGCAGAAAGATTTCAGGTGAGAGATTCGATCAGTAGGACATTTATAATGGGATCCAGTTGTACATTTTCCCTGACTTCTTAAACCTTGTATCGAAGTCGTTGATCGAAACACTTCTTCCATTTTGTACGTTACGTAAATAATGGGAGAATTTCCACGTTTTGACGGGAAGGTTACAGAATAAAGGTACAAGATTTGAAATAATAGTGCATACGACACTTGCGTCATTCGCGCCGCGTTGCTATAACACTGTGCTCCACTTGTACGGCCGATCCTCTCGAAACGCTGCAGAAGGTGAGTGGATCCTGCTTCACGTTTGCTTGTGAAGGGAAAAATGGTCAATGTGATCATGCTATGTGGCGTAATTCAAAATGACAGCACTGAGAAGTAAAGAGATTCTTAATCCACAAGATGTATCATTGAGTCCTTCAACACTGATGTAATACGCCATTTCACTTCTCTAGTTGAAAAGGAGAACCTATTATTCATAATTCGTTATCACGAGTGACCAATGAAATCTCATTCGAGTTCTAGTTTGATGTGCATTATGCTGGTCGACAATAAGTTATATAATCATTTCTCTGCTCCTCATTCTCGTTAAATGCAATGTGAAAGTAGTGGACTATTGCGCTGCACAAGGTATGGGAGTAATCCTCAGTGTGCCATATCATGTCTGTGAATGAATATGTGACATGCAAAGTTAAAAATGTTAATAAATATCAAAATAAAATGTCCGGTAAAATTGAATCCTACCAGAATTCCCCTCTTAATCAAATCTAATACCCGCCCAGCTTGGAAATGATGCAAGCAATGCCAAATTGGCTGATGCCGTTGTTGTCTTGGCTTCAGGAGGCAAATGTGGAGGTCACAAAAATCATCGTACGATGTGCACCTGTGAGCTATCTGCCTGTCCAAGTCGGATGAACGCCAACGCGCACGTTTACACTGCTCGTCTGTTAGACAACGACAACAATAGCTACTACACTGTGTAGGAAAGTATCTAAAACTGCCAACATCGTTAACATAATTGCAGTGAACATGTCTGATGAAACTAGAGGAGCTACAGCGTGACATAGATTTTCGCATTATTTCTAAATTTGCAATTTTCACAGAGTTCAACGAAATCAAGACCCGCGCCATTATTTTAAGCATCTCTTATCCTATCGCTTAAACCTATCCGTGGAAAAAGATTTGGAGAGTTTTTTGAGAAAAAATGTTAGTTCTTTTTAAATTGCCTATATTTCGCGGCAAATTATACAAAAACTACTCATATTTTCGCAAAATTGAACATGAGATTATTTAAAGATCCGTCTTCAAGGAAAATATTTCATTAAAGAAACTAGTGGAGCTAATCAGCACATTCTTTCTCACCCTTAGTAATGGTTACATAATACTATTTGTACAGCAATTTATCACCGAATTAACACATCTCAGACATCATTTTTGTGTAAACTTGATTACAAATTGCAGAACATTAGGCGCGGGCTCCTCGGTCTGTGGTCATCCGACTCATAAGGCTTTCCGTGACTACAGACATACATGAAAGACAAGGAACAAACAACCATGCCCACGACGGGGCTCGACCCGCGACTCTTCAGTCAGAGGTGCTGAGTCGGAACACTCGTTAGCCACCCCGGTCATCAAAGTCGACGACATTTATAACTGCTTTTCATTCAGCTAAATCATATCCCAACAATGAAACGTAATTCACAGAAATTCAGCTGCCGCCTTACGGCGCAGATCGCCATTGTTGCATTTTAATCTGATATTCCCTGAAGGCTAGCAATTTTTCTTTCACATTACATTGAAATCATATTTTTAAAAAAACAGTTGAGGCCAAATTTCATTAAGGTTTGCGGATTACTTGAAACAAAATACATCAGAACACTGAAAATGCAAAACATTCCTCGCAACACGGACAAAAAATGTGGATTATCCAATAGGTTAAACGCAGGAAATTCTAAGAAGGCTACGAGCGGTGTTTGGCGCCAAATTACATACAAACTCATATATTAGAAAAATTAAACATGGTCTTATTTCAAAATCTGTTTCGGATATACACAATTCCTTAAGAAAAAAATATGTCAACAATTTTATTTGTAGAAAGACGTATTTTTATCTAATTGTTTCAATTTTCGAAACAGTGACATCGACGAACATGAGACCTACACCATTCTCTTAAGCGGCCTTTATTTACCAATCTCTAAGGCCCAAATATAATCAAAAACGTTTGTGACGTTTTCAAGGGAAAAAATGGTTTAAGAAAATAATTCCCCATGTTAGAAACAAAATTTCGCATCAAATACTTAATTTTTCGAAAAATTGAATATGACGTTATTTGAAGAACTGTTCTGGATGAACACATTTCATTATGAAAGTTGAGGAGCTAGACAATGGCACAGACTTTCCTGTAGCAAATTTTTCTAATTTCCCTGCTGTGAACTTGCTTGAAGGTCTTGCTACATTTTCTGGCCAGCTGCCATCTATCGTCACCAAAAGTACATTTTTTTTTGACATTTTCTCAACTTTTCGGTTTCTTAATAGTAGAACCGAAATATTACTTTAAGAATATTAAAGAATAGTAGAACATCGTCTAAAATAGAAATTTTCATTGAAAAATTTGAAGCGCTTAAGCGTTAAGCGTTACTGTAAATGCGAAATTTGAAGCTCTTTTTCATAGGAATCTATTGAGTTTTCGAAAAACTTCATTTGTAGCACTTCCACTCATTAATGCAATAATGTATACAAATCGATGGAAATGCGCATATTAACGTCGTGAGAGATATTTAAAAATGTACATTTGTGTAATTTTTGAAAAAAATAAAAGGATACACCAAAATGAACTTTACATCATATTAAACAGCGCCATTACCCCCATCCGTTGGAAAATTTTGAAGAAAAAATGTGGAACCGTTTTTGAGAAAATGGGTTCGAGCGTTGCTGAAAATGCGAAAGTTTGAGCTCGTTTTACCAGAAAACTGTTGAATTTTCGATAAACTTTATATCACATTATTTAAAGCATATGTACTCATAAGTACAATAGCGTGAAGAAATCGCTCCTGATACAAATATTACCGACGTGGATAACAAGTAAAAAAATTAAATTTTTGTAATTTTGCAAAAATTAAAGAATAGAGAAATATAGCGTTTATGTTAGCGTATAGGATTTGTTTGGCACGAACTCTACCAAAGTTTTTTTAAAAATTGGAGCCGTTTTTGAGAAAATCTTGTTTTTATCATTTTTTAAAATTGCAAATATTGCACGTTCTATTGCACGAAAACTACTAAAATTTTCAAAACATCTACATAACCTTTATGAAAGAACTATTTATGGACAACAAATTTCCTTTGAAGGAAAATCTCTATCTTCAATTTTGTAGTTGTAGAAAGGCAGAAGAAATTCAAACTTGCAATTTTCGAAAATTCAGTGTTAACCGTGAAAATCGGACCTATGCCACCATTATAAGTGTATTTTACTCTATTCTTTCAGGAAATTTAAGGAAAAAAATTTTGCCCCGTTTTTGAGAAAATTTTGAAATTGTCCGGGGGCTTCAGGTAAAGTACCCCCAAATTTTAAAGAATGTTTTCCCAAATTTCAAAGCATCAACTCGAGCCAGATGTATCGGCGATTCTTCAATTTGGAAAAGATCGTACGTGTAGTTTAGGCGCTAGTAGTGTTCATAGATGGACGGACGGACGGACGGACGGACGGACGGACGGACGGACGGACGGACGGACGGACGGACGGACGGACGGACGGACGGACGGACGGACGGATGAACGGACGGATGAACGGACGGATGAACGAACGGACGGACGAACGGACGGACGAACGGACGGAAGGACGAACGTTTTGCTTTAGATTCGGGATCAAGGACCCACAAAACTGGAATTCTTGTTACACCAAGTGTTAGAGGATTTTTTTCACATAATTTATTAATTGAATTTGTCCATCTTTTCATTATCAGGGACACGCAATGAATTCTTTTCTGCCGAAATTTGCAATTTTTTTACGTAGTATTATATCTTTCTCTTTACTACGTATATTATTCCGTATATACGTACGAATACGAGAAAGTAAAAATTGCCTATATTTCACGGAAAATTACGCGAAAAGTCCTGAAATTTTCGAAAATTTGTACGTGACTTTATTGCAAATCTGTCATTGAGGAACATAGTCCATTAAAATAATTCTATCTTTAAAATTTTCGTTGTAGGAGGACACCAAAAAACATTTGAAATTTTGCAATTTTCGAAAAATCAGGGTTTTCAATGAACATGAGATCTGCATCATTCTCTGAAACGTTTTCGAACTTCTATACTATCCGGCAACGAAATTTAATAAAAAATGTTGGAGATATTTTTTTTTTTAGTTTAAAAATGTTCCAGGGACAAGTATAAAATTCTCTCGTATATGTCAAGCACATCAAGTATCGATTCTGGCCAGTATGGCTTTATGCTTTCTCTTCCATTCAGTGCCACTAGTGCCCGCCCTATACAATTCTCCTTTCCGCATGTATTTACATTCTATTCCGTATGATTCTATTCGTCTGCTTACATTCTTCGTCTTCCATTCCGTCCCATCCTGCGCTATTATCTGCCCATCATTTGCAATTCTCCCTTCCCTGCTCGTTCCGTATCGAACATATTCTTTCTGTCCCATCCCGTCCTATCTCTCACCATTATCTGCCTGTCCTCAGCAATTCCCCTTCCATAAACGTTCCGTTCCTTACGACTCTCCGGTCGCCAGCGGACATTCTACTCTTTCTCTCCCATTTCGTCCCATCCTATGCCATAATCTGCCCGCCCTTTGCAATTCCCCCTCGCACGTTCCGTTCCGTGCGGCTCTACTCATCTGCATATATTCTTTCTATTTCATCCCGTCCCATCCCGCACCATAATCTGCCCGCTCTTGGCAATTATTTCCATCATCCACCTGCTGGTATTATTTCTGCCCCATCCCGTCCTATCTTGAAGCATCATCTGTCCGTCCTGGGCAATTTCGCTTCCATACACGTTCCGTTCCGAATGGCTCTCCGTCCGCCTGCTGACCCTCTAGCCTTTCTCTCCCATCTCATCCCATCATGTGCGATTATCTACCCGCCCTTTGCAATTCTCCCATGCACGTTCCGTTTCGGCGGTTCTCCCTGCCCGCCTGCTGCTAAGCCCGTTCGTCCGCTGGCAGGCCTCTTCGCTCTCGCCACCCAACCCCCCCCCCCGCCCGCCCGCCAGCCACCCCGCCCGCCCCCCCGCCCGCCCGCCCGCCCGCGCGCGCGCGCGTGCGGTCTGCCGCCCACTTATCTCGCCGCCTCGTTAGCCCGCAACGAGCGTCCGTTTTTCTAATGCTGGCAGCCCCCATTTAGAGATTTCGCCGGCAGTGCAGCACGTGCCACCGCCGCCGCAGCCGCCGCCAAGGTAGCAAACCACGCGGCCTGCGCCCACTGTTCCCAAACAGAGTTCGCACGAGATACGCGTTTCTGCTCTTGACGACCGTTCAAGCGCGGGAGAGGGGCACCCGAAAAGGGGAGATATTGCGTATTGGGATACACAGAAGAGCGGTAGCTCAGTGCATCAACTGATGTCACTGCAGCGCCTCTGACCGGGAGGTCCTAGGTTCCAATCCCCACTGCGGCAGGATTTTCGACACTAGCTTTTCAGCTAGATCGAATTCAGTCGCTGTCTGGAGGAGAATTCTAGCGGCCGGCTGCTCTGATCGGTAGTTTTCCGTGGTTTCTCCAATCAACACCAGGCGAATGCCGGAGCAGTACCCTATCAAACGGGCCACGGACCGCGCGCGATCTGTCCTTCCTCTTCCTTGTCCTATCCTCTCCCTTTACACACACACACTTACACTAACATGCACTACACTACCACATATTCTGGGAGATCGGTTGGGAGCTTAGAAGCTTGTCGCGGCTGGGGCGGTGCCCCTCTGGTGGGTGAGTCCTGGTTAGGGGGAAACCCCACTAGCCGATGGTAGGTCGGCGCCGGATCTCGCCATCCAGCAGGGAAAGATCACCTCCATCTCCCGAGAAAAAACATGCACTACACTAACGGGACTAATGACCAAAGCAGTTGACGTGCCCGGAAACACGAAAAAATGAATCAATCAATCAGAAGAGCCAACTAAGCGTACTCTCACTGTTCAGAAAAAGTTGGGGAGCGAAATGCGAGTTAGGGAATAAAATCTTCCAGAAATTTGTTTAGTCTACATTCGTAATTTACCTCATTATTATTCTTGTGCTATTTCTTATATGAAATGTGAATCAATTTTTTTTGTATCTTTACTGCCAGTCTTTGAGAAGCTGATACTTTTGAGACCGCATGGAATGTAGCTGTCTCTCTATGACGTCATCCGAGTGCAGATTCCTCGCGCTATCTCTAGCAATAGTCATTCCGAATCAACGGATATTTACGTGAGAACCCTATGCGCGGAGTGCACAAACATAGATTGATACATCATGCCGATAAGATCGTCTTTAGCAATATTTTATATAAAAGATGGACAATTATTTATTTTAATGTCGAATATAGAGCGTGAATTATTTAAATATTGACGATGGCTGCGCTTTAGAAAGCCACTCTTCGTATTAGAAATAAGAATGTTGGAAACAATGACGTCACTAAATTGAATATTCCCATGCAGATGTGCTGATCCAAATGAATGGATCTAATTCTGCGCTGATAGTGATAGTGAGAGAGAATTGCTTTATTTACGGTCGCATCAAGAGCCTAGAGTTATGAGAGATCCCCAAAACCTGTGTAGGAACTATCGATGATGAAATTGTAATATCTCATGTGTTCTGTTGTTTCTATTAATCTGTAGACATTGGAGCCACAATAGTTAATTGTATATTCTTCAATATGGATATTCTGCGATGAAACAGGCCGCACTTCAGATCCTCCGAATTTGATATGAATCAATTTTAGTTGCACTTTACAGTGAACCGCTAGGACGTTTTCACATTTTTCTCAAAACGTCTGTAAATTATTTCGTTACATTTTCCCTCGATTACAGTGGATTACGCTCACAAAAAATTCTGAATTTCTGAAAACTGAAAAAAAACTTCCTTTTTGATGCATCGGAAACTTTTTTCGAGTTTCTTACGGAACCTAAGTCCTAAGTACCTGTTTCGAGTTCTAGCCTAAGCAAACATTTTTTTGCGAATCGAAATCCATTGCGAGTTCAACTAATTATTACATAACAGTTACGTACTAGTATCGTTAAAATAATATATCGTGTATCAATTGCATACTGTGCCAATACAATATATTGTGTATCGTAATTACAATGGTTAATATTATTTTTTGAATATCAGCATTATAAAGGCAAGAAATCCATCATTAAATGATTTTTACGGCACAAATTACGGCGTATTAGATTTAACGCAATTTTACGTTTTGCTTTATCATACATTCAGCCAATCGCAACGAGAGAATCTTGAGGTCATAGCGATAAACGTAACAGCCGACCACCGTCGTACAGATGTCAAATACCCGAGACATCACAAGAAAGTTGTTTCGCAAAATCAAGTTTGTTTTTCTTAAAGATTTATATGCTATTTATACAAAAAAGCATGCGCAACTCGTTTATAATGTTGCTTTATAAAGCTTAACATTATAAAATAATCGCATACTCTACTATTTTACATATTTTTGGACTAATATTTAAGTTTATTTTAAAATTTTTGAGATAAAGGATGATCTTGCCTGTCCGGGTGACGACGCGAAGGCTGTGTTGCCGACGTTTCGACCATCTTTTCGTGGTCTTCCTCAGAGCTGGTCTGCTGGTTGAGGAAGACCACGAAAAGATGGTCGAAACGTCGGCAACACAGCCTTCGACGCGGCGTCACCCGGACAGCCAAGATCATCCACATGACTCCGGCCGCGGAAGCCTACGACTTCATTTTTGAGATAAAGTTTTATTTAAGAAAATTGGTGGAGCCCTTTTCCAACAGGAGTCCTAAACACTTGCTTAGTTAAGTCTCAATCCACCCTGCTGCTTTCTGGCCGCGGTTTAGTATATTTCGCCCGCTATTGTTGTTTCACCCCACTGCGGTGCACTGTGCGTCGTGTATGAGATCGGATTCCGCGAGGCGGAGGCGGAGGGAGCTCTGGCGATCTTCCTCGTTCCGCTGCCGCCCCCGCTGGAGGGCTCGATCCGTTCGCCAGTCGATCAGGCGTCCGCCCCGCGCGCACGCCTCGCTGACTGCTCCCGCAAAGCCTGCCCCCGCGCAATGCTCCCAACGCTCGCGGAGCAGCCCCACTCCACACGCCTCCACTCCCGGTCGCTGGTGGTTTCCAGCCATTTTGAACCGGCCCGCTTGATCCAGCTCGAGATCTCGCGAAATTCCAAGCCAATGCCGGAACGGAACCCTACCAAACGGGCCACGTACCGAGCGCGATCTTTACTTCCTGTGCTTTGTCCTATTCTACAATCTCATTTACACACACTCTCACATGCACTACACTACCACATATGCTGGGAGATCGGTTGGAAGCTTAGAGGCTGGGGTGGTGCCCCGCTGGTGGGAGATACCCGACGGTGGATCGGCGCCGGATCTCGCCATCCAGCCGGGCAAGATCAACGCCCCCTCCCGAGCAAAAAGACATGTACTAAACCGACGAGACTAATGATCTTAGTAGTTGACACGTCCGGAATCACTAGTAATAAATCAATCAATAGAGATCTCGTCAATAGTTCTATGTTCAAAATAAATCTAACAAATTATACAATTATTCAAAATGAATGATGGCTTATAAGATCCCTTTCTAAAGAGATTTCGAAACGTCAAAATAAAGTTATACTGAATCACTTGTTCTAGTCGTTACGGAGAATATTTTTCAAACTTGATTCAGGATAGATAAGAATTGTAGCAGTCTCCCTCAAAAAACTCGAAATACTATATCTTTTATCGTTTATTAACTTCCTAAAAATGCTTTCATTCTAGTTGTTAGTATACAAAATCTGAAACAATATTTTATTCTAAACACAGAACATTTTCACATGTAAATTAACTGAAAACGGCGTTTTGCAAAACCCCTCAAACAAACTTTTCTCAAAAACTAATCCATTTCTTCTCCTTACAATGTCCCTTGAAAAGAGGTTTTTTATCTTTTATGATGTTCTTTAAGCCTCAATGAACTGAAAATTGAGAAATCATAAAAAATTATTTTTATATAACAATATCTTCAGAATGTGTACGTTCCATCATGAACGCTGCGGTGCCTTGTGGCGTCCCTTTGTCTGCAGGCTTGCACCTTTTTCACCGTCTGCTGCCGTCTAATTGTCGCCTTATTGTCGCGAGTTGGCCAGGAGGCTCTCGAAGGTTGTGAACTTTTTTACACGGAAGTAAACTAAACGGTTGTGTAAACCGAGATATGTAAATATAATATTCTACATTTTATGTAAAGTTAGTTAATTTTGAGAATTTTTTTTTTACACAAGACATCCAATAACATGGTTTTTAAAGTGGAATGAACAATGTTGACACATTTTTTGGCAACGAATGGGGTTGATTGTCACGAAGATAAATAGATTCTGATGCTAAGCACATTATTGGCCATGTATGCAACAAATAGGCAATTTTACCTAGAAAGTGGATTTTAAAAGACATCATGTGCTTTCAAGTTGTTTAACTTGAGATATTTGCTCACGATAAGTAGTTGATACTTAGGGGTACATAATTTGCTTAATTGTATTCATTATTATTTTACATAATCTTTACAAACTGTACGAGAAAATCTGTGCCAAGTTGTAGCACCACTTTTTTCTTTTTAATTTCTTCCGAAGTACATACATTTAGCATTTTCAACTAACTTGTAATGTATTACATATCTTTCGCATATTTGATTGTACCAACAAATCCAAGTAAGCGCCATAATACATTCGGATAATAAGCCACAAACATTAAAAAAAAGTGTCTTTCAATTTTCAGTCATAAGTGTAATTTCTATAATATCATTGATTTAAAACGAATAAATGCTGAATTATTGTTAGTTTACTGGAAATATTACACTAATAAATAGTACCTAGATTTATGTACCTGCCCAAAAAAATCATAATACCAATACAAATACATAATAACACCAATATACGATACAAAATAAAACTCGTCATAATGAATAATTACGAATAATTATATAGTATTCAATACTGTTATTAAATTAAGGACCAATTAAAATGTAGTTATTATGCTTTTCCAAAGTTAAAACAATGTTTCCAATAGACCTCGACTGCGCAATTGACATCAAAACAATCGATGAAACAGCACGCACGCCCGGAAGCCCGCTAAATGCGGAAGGTGACAAAGAGCGACATCCTGTCGTGGGCTGCTAAATGCTGTTATAAAGATACATGCGGCGCAGCAGGCGTGCCTACGGGAAGCTGAAGGTCTACGGGATTTCAGCGTTAATTGAGGAAACATCACTCACAGCCGATCTACAAGTTGTACTCAAGGACAGACGGTGCACAATGAGATATGAAGGGGGCAACAAATTAAGCACATCCATCCATCTGAGTTGAATGCCGGAGGGTGGGGTTCCATAATATCCATAACATACTCTCAAAACAGCCATAGAATACAGGAAACACGCAAGACAAGGTTGGTCGATTGGTATCTTTCAAGTCATTGGACATTTCAGAGAGATATAATGAAGGTCATTTTGCTTAATCTATACTATCAGACTAGACAACAGTAATTACGGTGAATGTAATGATACATAATGAGATCATATCTTATTTTCTGAGCGGCGTCTCCTGTTCGTAATGGAGAAGAACAAGATATGAAGTACGATGCGATTGTATCATATTTTCATAAAATGGTACTGTTACAATGGATGGGCTTTTGATGATTGACGATGTAAAAGCTAGTCGGTGTTGAAATCGTAAATTTGTACCCACTGATTGACAGTTTACTGAGAGTAAATAAACAGTATAACAACAATTCATTTCCACATTTTGCGACAACTTCGTCATTCTGTAAGTCAAGTTGTACATTTTTTTCATATTTTTCCAATAAATTATCGTGTGAAGGGCAGAAAGCGTAGATGAAGAGATCTGCAATAACATATCAGCTGTGGATATAAAATATTTATATCTTTAGAAAACTGGGAGAAGGGTATTCAACCATACTTACTTAGGAATACATCATGTCATTGAGAGGGAAAAATATCTGCAATATCGTAGAGATTTTCGTAATATTACTCACTGAATAAATGTGTTATTAACACAAATGTAATGGTATATTTTCTTAAATTCGTAAAACTTTTATTTCCATATCACTATATCATTGCTTGGTACGCTCTTCATTATATAAATTAAATTGAAATATGTAAAGGCTTGGGTTATAAACTTACATACTAATAACCTAACTTACTCCTATAAATGTTTCGAGAACATAAATAGTACTTCTTTACTTTAAACTCACGCAATTTTTTTTATTTCCTTTTCTTTACATATAACCTAGAAAACCTTCACTAAATCAGAAAGTTCGTTTTATTTAGTTATTTTTAATATTGCCAAGCACGACTTCAGACTTATTCCATTTCCAATTGTAGCTGGCGCTAAATTCCATGGTAAGGCATTCCTGTGCCAGTGGCCGAATAAGGAGGCAGGGCCTTGGGCGAACAAAAACCGCCCGACGACCTCGCTCGCACCCCGCTCGGCGCGAGGCAGCCGTCTCGACCACACGTTTCTTCCAGAGGGTTCGATTTCCGACACGGTGCCGCCTCGGCAGTTGGGTATTCGAACGCGCACCAACGGAACTTACAACTGTAGTAGGATAATGGATCACGGGGTCGGTCAATTAATGAATTACATTAGTTTGCCAAAGTTTCGGAATATTTAATTCCTTCATCAGGGCTAACAAAAAAACACAATCACAATAAATAAGGACAAACTTTTCTGAACTACAACTTAAAAAATGCCATGAATGAACATACATGAAGAAAATAAATACACAAATAACTAAATAAATAAATTATATACTGTATATATAAGTTAAGGTAATATAAAGAGTACACACCTTACTAATACATATACTGGTCAAACAATGTTTCTCTACAGCGCAACTCCAACATAGTTGCTGAAGCACACACGTCCATTGCATAGAGTTGCTGAAGCACACACGTCCTATGTTGGAGTAGCGCTGTAGAGAAACATTATATTTGACCAGTATATGTATTAGTGTGTACCCTTTATATTACCTTAGCTTATATACACAGTATATAATTTATTTATTTGTGTATCTATTTTCTTCATGTATGTTCATTCATGGCAGTTTTTAAGTTGTAGTTCAGAAAAGTTTGTCCTTATTTATTGTGATTGTGTTTTTTTGTTAGCCCTGATGAAGGAATTAAATATTCTGAAGCGTCGGCAAACTAATGTAATTCATTAATTGACCGATCCCGTGATCCATTATCTTACTACTTATTAACAGTCGTGATTTCTACAATGGAACTTACAACTGCCAAGAGACAACAAACAATGGAAAGAAGAATATTGCTGAAGGTGAAGTTTACTAAAAACCGGTTCGTTTGAAAGTGTAAAGTGAACTACATACGATTTTAGAAAAATCCGAAATGAATTTTCGCTTGCAGTTTTTCATCATTCACATATGTAAAATTGTGATCATTTTGCTGTTAATTGTGACAACACGACCAATAAGTTTGTGTCGGATTTATCCATTCATCACAATCAGTTTGAGCATATCATTTTATAGGAATAAAAATCTTATGAGTTTTTGAAATGTTTGAAATTTTTCCTAGAAATTCCTGATTGAAATTAGCCATCAACATCAGAATCCACGCAAATACTGCTATGTTCTTCACTGCAATCTTTCTACAAAAATTGTGTGAAAAACACGTCTGAGAATAATACAAAAGATACACATTTTGAAGTATAATTATCTACGTACCTGCATATTGACTTCAGAACCAGATCCAATGAGAAACTAATCACAGATTCCGTTTCCAAACTAGTTCATAACACAAATTTGATTCGTTCACTTAAAAACCATTTAACACTTTTACTTTAATTGTTTTTCGATCACTTTTAATATAGAAAATCAGTTATTAGATGTTTGTAGGACCTGCAAGATTATCTGATACAATTCTAATGAATTTTAATTATTCATAATGATCTCATAAAATTAATTTCAAGGCACATCGGTGGAATTCATCGACGCATGAGAGATGTATTATTTACACTAGCACTTGGGGAAGAAATGTAGGTGAAGAATTAAACTAAACTACTGTTTCTCTACGATAAGACACGTCAAAGTAGGTTGTTCAAACAGTATGGTTTGTTGTATGGGCAATCGTCGGTATCTGCTCTTCCGTCCCAACTGGCCGCCAGCAGCCAGAACGTGTTCCCTGAACAACGGAGGGGGAAAATGTGACGTTCCTTGGAGGGGAAGAATGGACATAGAGACTCGCTCTCAGTTTTTAAAATATTGTAATAGTTACATGAACATATTTTTTGTACTTATTTTAATGATTACATTAACGTCTATTACATTGTTTTTTTTATTGCAATGGTTTCTTACCTTAATAAAAACAGACTCAGTATTTTTTATAACAGTTTATTTCTTTTTGACGTTTCGACACTATTTGGAATCTTTTTCAAAAATCTATTGTCCAGGTTTGTTGACACATCATAAACAGTTAGCATTTTGACTAATAAATTGTTACTGGTATAAAAAAACTGGTCAAATCGTAAATATTATCAGGTCAACTAGTATGACACAAGTCGTTATTTTTGTACTTGAAACAATAGTATCAAACACTCAAAGGAAAAGATATTTTTGTTCGAACTTTCAAAGGCTCGGATATGTTCAACATTTTTAGCTACGATATCCCCACTGAGGGTGACTCCAAGTTAGCGCTGTATGCAGATGACGTCGCCCTCTTCGCAACGCACAGCGACATTGCCGTAGCCAAGGATTATATTCAAAACACAATAAACGAGTATGTTAACTGGACTCGAAAATGGAGAATCAAAATAAATCCGTTAAAATGTCAAGCAAAAATCTTCACGTTACGCCGCACCAAAAATCCTACTGAATTAAACCTCCACAATACATATATTCCGCAGACCTCCTCACCGATAAAATACTTAGGAGTGTTGCTTGACAAAATATTAATATGGAAACCACACATAAATACAATAGCTAACAGAGAATCTGCAAAAATATAAAAACTCTTCCCTCTAATCAATGCATATTCTTCATTGAAAGTCGAATGCTGATTGCTACTATTGAAGCCCTTAATCCTACCAACCATGATTTATGCATGTCCAGTTTGGGGCTGTGCAGCGACTAGCAATCTCCAAAAATTAACAGCCATTCAGAACGTATTTTTAAGAAGAACTTTAACCCCCTCCCTGGTTTATTCCGAACACCCAGATTCGCAGTGAATTGAAAGTGCCTTCATTAAGCAATCACATAACACAAATAGCCCAAAATTTTTACCAAAACCTTCACTCTGTCCCAAGCACCTTAATCTTCAGCCTAGGTCGCAATGCTGCATACTCGCGTATTAAATCCAGGTTTCCCAAAGACCGATTCAAACCACCGTAATCCCCCATAACTGTCAATAGATCAAACTGAAACAGTCTTCAACCTCGCTTCATTTACATTGGCCCAATGTTTACGTTATTCCCAGTAATAAAAACCACTGCTTATGGATGGCCATTCCCGTAAAAAACTATGTATTTCATAGTTTAACCTCCTCGAAAGTCTAGTATGTCGAACGAGAAGAAATAAATTTTAAAAAAGGCTCGGATTCACTCCACCTTATGAATATCTTCACCGCCCTCAAAATTAGCAGCAAGGTAGCAACGAGCGTTGTTGACAATGAAAACAATAAATGTTCACTTCTGTGTAATAGTAGCTATTTTCAACGATAAACAAGTTACAAATTTTATTTGAAGGTACTAAATAATCAACCTCCCCCTCTCTCTTTTTTAAACGTATGAGAACTCAAGAAAAGGTGCACAAGATAATACTATAATACTGGCAGCGCCTAAGCAACTCTGACAGTTCAGTGCGCTATTGTCACACATTACTACGCACATGGCACAGATGAATGAAATATCAAAACATTAACACTTACTGATAGGGTATGACACTTCTTGATATCATGTTCACAACTTTCGCCAAAACCAAATCTTATTGCCTTCACGACTTCGTGAGAGTCAGATGAGTGGCAACGTTGAACCCTGGCTGTTAGAACGTAAGCAAATCCTCGCAAGCTGATTGCTTCCGAGCAGGTCACATGACGTACCACAGCACGAAGCGAGAGAACTGTCAGAGACGCTTATGCGCTGCCGGTAGTGTAGTGGCAATGACCGGTCCTTGGCGCTCGGTCCGTATGGCAGCCGCCTCTTTGTTCGCCTTCTCGGAAGCCCCCGATCAATTAGTGTGATCGCAAGCTCCCCGCACCTCCTTCCCCTCTCCCGCTCCCCTCTCGCGAACCCCCTCCCCGCAGAAGACTCCTTCCCAGCTCCTTGGACGTTACCGGGCGACGAGTTCCAAATCGGAGCATCACCCTTTCGTTATTCGTGATTTGTATGAAATATGTAGCTTCGTTATTTTAGACAACTTCAAACTTTTTTTAACACATGTAACTGATTTTATTCTTATCATTTGGTCATTAACTAAAAACTTTTCTTCACAATATTTCGATATCTCTTCTGTGGCCTGACGATGGAGTCCGAAACGTTGCAAAGAAAAGTTTTCATGTAATGACTAACTTATATGAATAAATCTGTTATAGGTGTTAACAAATTTTGAGGTTGTCTAGAAGAGAAGCTACATATTTCATATAATACTTACAACAGACAACTACCAGTTCATCACATTAATACGCGATTTGCTTTTACCATTTATATCTTTGGCCTTGTAAGTGGAATATATTATACTAGAATATCAAACTATGCCAAACTGAATGAGCTACTGTGATAATCATTATAATAATAGGTTCATTGGCGTTCGTAATTATGTAAGCATAAAATTGTAATATAATACATGACATTTCACAAGCATATACAAACTCACGTATTTCAACGCCTCAAGTCGTGTTTAAAAAATTTGTAAAGTATTCAGGTGACACGTCTGAAACAACAGCCCTACGTACCACCGTATTCTGTCACTTGCGTTTCCTGATAGTAATCTTTTACACGATTATACGTCTCATAAAATATTCGGAGAAGAACATTTCAAAGCATGGTAACACTGCCTTAATTTCATTCCATATGTTGAAATGATCTTTGAATATAAGAATCAATTCATAAGAATATTTCAATGAAAATCAGAGAAGTGTAGTACTTCAAATATACGCAAAGAATAAACATATACGGATAACAGAAAAAGACTAAATCAGAAAATCACGTCAAAACTTTTTTTCTCTTCGGGAACACGAAAAAGATGAAGGACCTAGAATTAATAGGAAGAACATGAATACAGAATTGAAAACAATTACATTCCAAAAGTCATGACGAAATGTACACGAGAAAGAAGAAAAATCTAGGAAGTCATAATATATGAGAAAGATGCAACAGGCAAAAATATTAAGCATGGTGTAGAGAAAAAGACGAAAAAGTAGAAGAAGAAGGTAACGAGGAATAAAAAGGAAGAGGACGCAGAATGCAATTGAAATAAACGAAAAAGGAGAAATAAGGCAAAAAGAGTAAAAAGACCAGGAGAAAAGTAGGCAATAGAAAGGAGAAGAAAAGCAAAATGAGGTAAATAAAAAAAATAATACCGGTAAACTTCAGTGTAGTTATGTATATTTTTAAACATTTCGCGACAACTGTGAGCGTCGATGTCCAAGTGGCAAAAGACACGTGCGGCGATACCGCTAGCGGTAGCTCAGCGCATCAACTGATGTCACTGCAGCGCCTTTGACCGGGAGGTCCAGTCCCAACAGCGGTAGGATTTTCAGCTAGGTCGAATTCAGTCGCTGTCTGGAGGAGAATTCTAGAGGCCGGCTGCTCTGATCGGTAGTTTTCCGTGGTTTCTCCGATCAACACCAGGCGAATGCCGGAGCAGTACCCTAACAAACGGACCACGGACCGCGCGCGATCTGTCCTTCCTCTTCCTTGTCCTACCCTCTCCCCTTACACACACACTTACACTAACATGCACTACACTACCACATATTCCGGGAGACCGATCGAGAGCTTAGAGCTTGTTCCGGCTGGGGCGGCGCGGCGCCCCGCTGGTGGGAGAGTCCCGGTTAGGGGGAAACCCCACTAGCCGACGGTAGGTCGGCGCCGGATCTCGCCATCCAGCGGGGGAAGATCACCGCCATTTCCCGAGAAAAACATGCACTACACTAACGGGACTAGTGACCAAAGCAGTTGACGCGCCCGGAAACACGAAAAATCAATCAATCAATCAATCAAACGTGCGGCGAACGTCGAACTCCTTCTTCGCGAGGGAGGCGACCGAGAGCGTAGGGGGGGGGCGGAGGACGTCGGGAGACGGGAGATGGGCTCCGGCGGCGGAGGCGGCGTATGAATGAAACATGGGGCGCCGCGCCGTGTCCGGCCCAGGCCTGGGCCTGGCCTGGCAGGCGAGCGCACGTCCCCCATTCCACGCGGCTCCGGCCTCCCGGCGGAGACGCGAACCATTCATCGGGCGCGGAGTGCACGCGCGGCCGGCCATGGGAAATGGAAACGAAGCTGCAGCGCTCGCCGCCCTCTCCGCCATTTCCCCGCCCCGCCCTGCCCTGCCCACGCCACGCCGTCCCGCTCTGCCCCCAACAACGCGGATTCGGTGGTATGACGGTCAGCGTACCCGACTGTTGTACCCGAGTTGACGGGTTCGCCCGAAAGGGCGAAAAAACCCTTCGTACGCCTCCCTTCGGATGGGAAGTAAAGCCGGCTCTCCAGTGTAGTAGATTTACTGCATGTAAAAGATCCTCAAGCCTAAAAGAAGCCTCTGAGCAAAATTGAGATCCGCCTGTTTCGTCGCCCAAGATAATATCTCCTTTCTCCGCTAGGTGATGAAAGGAGCGTAACGAAATTTGCGTGGAAATAACGGAAAGGAGCGTAACGAAATAACGGAAGAGCGGGCCTGATGGCCCGAGTCTCGCCACGTAAAATAAGGCATTAACTAACTTAGCCCCACCTCTGTCTGTACTTGACGCGACAGCCCACGTACGGGCCATGGCCCACCAGCAGCGTCTCGGCCTCGCGACCATGGGGTAACTCTATAATGCCCAAGGTAATTTTGTCCGCATAACGCTCGGCCATAGTTGTCGCGTTCGTGCGCGCACAGGAGCCGTTGGAGCCCTCTGGCAGCATGTTTTTGCAACATTTAGCGCTAACCAATTGTTGCGTTGATAAATATTTACTACTAGAGCTCTTCAAAGCGCAAAGCGTTGGTTGTATGAGCAATTTTTTCTATAAGAAGAAGCAAAACCGTTAGATCTTATGCCCTGTCAACTTCGGTGCAGACTAACCACAGTTTGCTTTACACCGGCTTCTCCGTCTGACTTAACCACAGGCATATAGCAGCTAAGCACGGTTTTAGATGAAGATACGAACCGACACAAGTCATATGTACACCCTGGCCAGGAGTACACAATGCCTTAGCGATCACGGCTAAATCGACATCTGGCATTCAGGAATGAAAACAACTTACTAATATGTTTCATTTAGGTTGTCTTTGTCTATTGAAGAAATAAATTTGCAAATTAGTGCAAAAAAGATACAAATACGAGTTGACGAGAAATGTTGTTACATATTTTAACAAGGGGAATTATAGGGTTAAGGGGGTACGTGTGGTTAGCACGAAGTTATCCCCACGCCATATTCTGGTCTTCTCAACCTGAGAAGTTAGTTTTCTCATCGTCACACAGCAACATACATTGGAACATTACAAAGGAAACGCACATTATGATGTTCACCGACCGGGAATCGAGCCCGTGGTCGCCCATGGAAAGCGAGCACGCTGTCTAATGAGCTAAACAGCAAGGGTAGCCCCATCTCTGGTCATGGCAAATTTTAGCAAAACATCGATTCGTCGATACTTCGATTCATCAACAAAAGGTTTTCGATGTCGATAGAAACATCGATAAAGCATCGATGTTGAAATTATCAATGTTTTAAATATGATGTAACATATCTAAGTAAAATGGCCAGGTCCTAATGTGATGCATAACACGTCAATATTAGTTTAAAATATATTTTGCTTAAATTTGACTGCCATCTTAATTTTCTAATCAATGTTCTGAGTAGTCAAGGTTCAAAATAAAGTTTTAACGATATTATCACGTAAAAAGTGATCAAAAAAGGTAATAACACTGGAGAAACGTTGCGAATAACAAACGGTTTCGTGCCGTCTGGGGATCGACCACAGTGACTAGTAAATGGCTGATGATTACGAACAACCCATACAAAAAATTAGATACCAAAAATTTTATTTATATCAAGGAGAATTCTTTTTGACAACATTGATGTTTCTGAGCAAATATATCGATCTAAAGAAAACCTCGAAATCAAAACATCAACCGGGAGAGATGGCTCGGGGCATCAACTGATGTCTCTGCAATCCCTCTGACCGGGAGGTCCTAGGTTAGAGTTCCAACAGATGACAGGATTTTCGACTGTAGCTTGTCAGCTAGGTCGAATTTAGTCGTCTGGAGGAGAATTCTAGCGGGCGGCTGCTCTGATCGCTAGTTGTCCGTGGTTTCTCTAATCAACACCAGGTGAACGCCTGTATCCTAACAAACGGAACACGGACCGCGCGCGATCTTTCCTACCACTTCCTTGTCCTATCCTCACCCCTTACAAACACACTTACGCTAACATACACTACTCTACCACACACGCCATTTCCCCTCTGGTGGGAGATACCTGTTTAGGGAAAACCCCGCTAGCCGACGGTAGGCCGGCGCCGGGTCTCGCCATACAGCGGAGGAAGACCACCGCCACCTCCCGAGCAAAACACGCACTATACGTACGGGACGAATGACCATAGTAGTTGACGTGCCCGGAATCACTAACAATCAATCAAACAATCAAAAGATAGATGTTGTAATATAAGTGTTTCTGTTCGAAAGTTCGATGTTCAAAAAACGGATTTTTTTGCCCTCCTTACCTATCTCCCCCGTCCATGCCAGGCTGCTCACGTCTCAGGACCCCTCTCGCGAAAACGCTCGAGAGGGAACATACACGTTCGTGAATGCCATATTTGCCGCTTAGGCATTAGAAGAAAACAGCTAAGCATCATATTTAAAATATTACTTTACGTCGTATTACTTTACGTTTAAAGAAAAGAAACCCTACAGAATATTATGAAGTTGCCTACATAAATACGAAATATTCAATTAATTGGCGTTGAATCCTACCACAATACTGTTTTTGCAGTGATCGTCATTCATTGCCAATCAACATTCGGTCTTTTAACAAACCATGGTTATGATAAATCTTTACTTTCATCAAAACCCGTTTTTTTGACGGTTACATGAACGACAAAATGCCACAAAATTAAATGTAAAAATCCGCCTTCTTTCTTCCTGCAGTTGTCTGAAAAAACTTTGTTACATACGTAAATGTTGTTATATTTTTATATCAAATTACTTTTAATCTCTTAATTTTTACAAATTGCAATTTCAAATGTTCAATATTTTGAAGCTTCGGGGAGGTAATATTTAGCTATGAGGCCAGTGATATAGAAGTAATGTGACTGGCGTGTACTCTAATGACTGACCTAAATTTAAAAACCTTAATCCCACCAGAACCAACATATTATCCATACGACACGAACAAACATCCAGACATTTTGGATATCGCAATTACGAACACACAAACCACATACTACTCAACACCTCTATTTGAACTGGATTCCGACCACTTACCAATCGTCATCTCAACACACACCCCGCCCCCACCCCCACCCCCACCTACCCACATATTAAACACGAACAACATAAACTGGAAGGAATTCAGGAAAATAATAACAAGTAAAACCCCCAATTTTAAAAATCTTAACACCCCATTAGAAATAGAAAGGGAAATTTCATACTTACACGATATAATTACCAACACTATTAAACATTTACAAGCCAATAGACCCCTCATCACTCACAAAACGCTTAACAAATTACTGCCAGAAAAAATACTAGAAACAGAACCAGAAGATTATGGGCCAAACTCAGAAACCCACACTTAAAGAAAGAATTGAACATTTTAAATTCAATAACAAAAAAAGCAATAAACGACTTTCATAGCTCAACCTACAACAAACTAATAAAATCATTAAGCACAACCAATAATTCTCTCTGGCAGTTCACTAAAAAAATCCTAAAAAAAGAAAAATAGCATCCCACCTCTAAATACGTCAATGGGGAAAAAATTCGCCCCTTTTGACAAAGCCGAAGCATTGGCCAATCATTTTGAAACAACATTCACGCTCAACAACACACCAACTCATTCCGATCATGCGATGATACTACAAACAGTTTCAGCCCCGAACTATGATGTACCACAGAGGATAAAATTCATATCCCCAAATGAAGTGAAAAACATAATTAAAAAACTTCCACACAAAAAAGCCCCTGGTCACGATAAAATCACTAATAAGATCCTAAAAAACCTCCCATCTTCAACTATAGCCTATATAAACAACATATATAACTCAATAATAAGAATTGGATATTACCCTATAGTATGGAAAAACTCAATCATAATACCCATTCCAAAACCATATAAAAATCATAGCAGTGTAGAAAACTACAGACCGATAAGTTTACTAACCACACTTTCAAAAATTCTCGAGAAACTAATTCTAAAAAGGTTAAATAGCTACCTTCAATCAACCCAAATTATTCCATTACACCAGTTTGGCTTTATAAGTCATGTATCAACTGCACACCAACTACTCAGACTCTCAGAAAATATCCACACAGCGTTTCAAAACAAACATCACACAATAGTTTCATTTCTTGACATTTCACAGGCGTTTGATCGAGTATGGCACGAAGGACTATTATACAAACTCCGAACAATGGGAACACCAATCTACTTAGTAAACTTCATCAAAAGTTTTCTAACTGATAGATCCTTTACAGTTTCCGTAGAAAATCACATCTCCAACCCCCGAAAAATAATAGCAGGCCTTCCACAAGGTTCACCACTCTCACCCACACTATTCAACATATACACAGCTGACATACCCACTACAATACACACCCAATTAGCACAATTCGCCGACGATACCGCAATCTACAAATCCAGCCACTCACTTAAGACCATTACCGATAGGATACAAAATCACCTAAATGAAATAGACCAGTGGTCAACATTATGGAAAATCAAACTCAACCCAACTAAATCAACTGCCAAAATATTCTCATTAAGACCATTTTCTCACCCACCACCACTACACATTAATAAACACACAATTCCATGGACACCACAAAACCAATCAGTAAAATACCTCGGGATGAACTTCGACACAAGACTCAACTGGGAAACACACATAACACTAAAACAACAAGCAAAAATAAAAATAGCTCAACTAAAATTCCTTATCAACTCCAAAAGCCGGCTATCCCTAACAAATGCCATTACAATTTATAAAGCAATAGTCAGACCATTAATGCTCTACGCATGTCCCATCTGGACCAATGCATCTATTTCTAACATTAATAAACTTCAAATCGTACAAAATAGATTCCTCAGATTAGCAACACATGCCCCATGGTTCATCTCTAACGCCCAACTTCATAAAGAACTGAATATATCACCGATCATCAAACATATTGCCCATCTTTCCAATAATTTTTACTCCAACCTAAATACAATAAACCGAGCCGTCCACTACAACCTGGCCACTATAAATGACTTCCCTACTAGAATTAAGAATAGATTTCCTTCCGAAGCGTTCTTGAACATTTTCTCTACTAATTGTTCATAGTAGGGGCTCTTGTAGTTTCCTACACCTCTAGTAAGGTAGTTTAGTTTTAAGTTTTTAGTGTTAAGTTTAGTATAAGTTACAATGTAAGCCAGCAAATGCACATGAGATAGTAATTTGGTACTGATCTGTGTAATTTCCAATCACTCAATAAAATAAATAAAAAATAAATAAATAAAAACTCTAATGACCAGAGTTCGAATCCCAATGCGGAGTAAAACAATTTGCTGGTTGGAAATCCTATTGTAGGTTGATTTAATATTGCGACAAAATTGCGTAGTCCTTACAAATAATGCGAGAGAGTATGTGCGGTTTAGCATCACTAGTTTTTGAAAGTATTCGTAAACAAGATATGTCTGAAACTATTTATGGATGCCAAATGTTACTGACGAACTGAAGTCACATGCTAATGACAATGTTAATTCCACATTTTCATGAGATAAAAAAGAAGCATAGTATTTACCATTAAGCTTCTCATGTTTTGCTCAATAACAAGAATGTTGTTGCGCCATTCCTGAAGATTTTATTTCATCAATATTCTATGGGTTCATTATTTTTTGTTTAGTTAACGCTTAGAATATGTTTATGTTTTTATACAATTTTAAATTTAACTGTGCGTCCGCTGACTGATATTGAGTACATCCTTTTTTCTAGCCAAAAATGTAAGTTAATATGATCAGAAAAGTTGCATCTCAGAGCTCCCATTAATTAAGACATGAAATGGTACTTAGTTATTCTGATACATCACGCAGTTTCGTTGATATATAGTCGCCAGGTGCATATACTCCATTTTTTTTACTATTTATTGTGTCGGATTTGCAACGAACTTATGAATGTATTTTTAGTGTACTAACCAAAAATAACATAAACTAATTTAAGACGGAATCGTATTTCTGAGTGACTTTGCTACTAATACGGTTACTATTAAAGAATACACTACTAAAAAATGAGGAAAACATGGAAGCTGTATTTCACAGCGATATTCAAATCGCCGGATGTTCACAAATGCATGCTAATTGCAATTTATGATCAGTACTGGCGTTGTTATTAAAGAACTAAGAATATATTTCAAAATACTTTTTATTAATAATGATTTGCTTTTCGTCTTGCAAAAATCCAAAAAGAATAATGCAACGAAAACGATGAAAATGTTGTCATTGAAATGAAGACTAGATTCGGAAGATGTCCTTGGAATTATCGAGGTGTTAGTAAAAAATAATATTTCCGTTGATGAAATTTCAAATGTTAGTAACTTAACACTTTCACAGCTAATAACAAAATTAATTTTTGATTACGTTGAGGTGAAAGTAGAAAATTGATAAGCTCCGATACCCTTTTACAAACTGGATAGTTCTCTCAGAAAATGCAAAGATTAACGTATTTTGATATGTATCATGGAGTCAGGTAAGATAAAATGTACCTAAAAAAATTAAACTCACGCATATATTGCAATGAGAAGCTAGTAATAATGTTTCCTCAGGGAAACAATGAAGAATTCCGTCTACGCAATTTCAAGTGTAGGCACTGTTCAGATTGCTGCCAGACGCCGCTCTACGACGAACAAGCAAGCGAGCAAACAAAAAAACAACAAAAAACTAATCTCAAGAAATTGAGAACATGAAACGTGTTTTGATAAAAACAAAACAATAAGAAAAATACTGTAGGACTATCATTATCATAGTTTTCAATGTCATTTCTATCAATATTTCCCTTTACTCGGCAATTCTGTGAATTTTTTTTATCCGGCGAAACGTTTAATTGGGATGTAATGAGTAGGAAGAAGAAAAAGGTGATGCAAGCAGAAGAAAAAAGTAGAAGGAAAAAGAAGAATAAGAAATAAAAAGAAGAAAACGAGGAAGAAGAAATAAAAGAAGTGAAAGAAGAATACGATGATAAAATAGAAGAAGAAGAAGAAGAAGAAGAAGAAGAAGAAGAAGAAGAAGAAGAAGAGAAAAGAAGGGTCAGAATAGCTACAGGTCCAAATGTGAGATTCATATCTCGCGTCCAGCAGTGCGATCATCTAGGGGCGAGGCGGGTTTGGGAGGTGGAGTGGGGAGGGCGGGGGGAGGGGAGAGAGTGTGGAGGAGTGAGTGTGTGAGCATCCGGGAGGCGGCGGCCGGCTGCGAAGGCCACGCTCAAAGCGGTGGCGACTTGAGGCGGAAACCAGCGATACATATGAGGCTGCCAGGCTCAATTCTCACCCATTACATGGATTACATACTACATTTAATGGATTTTTTCCCAGTCCAAGCCAGTCATTCTCTATTCTACAACTTAATAGACTGGGGTCACTTTTGACTTTTCCAGTATCGAACTTTGTATTGTAGGGAGACCACATACTCCCAAAACAAAATACAGAAAGGCGTTCCGGCGAGATCCGACAACTCTGCACTCCTATTAGAGGGGTGAACAAAGTACCGTGCACCATCTAATCTGCATCCCAACAACGACTGTTGAGTCGGCAGAACGTTTTGAACACTCAATGAAGACAGGATAAACATCCATTCCTAGAGTATGATTCGAGTCTCCGCAATCGGTAAGCACTCTACCCAATCCCGGCTATTTAGGCCAACTTCAACGTTGTTTAATGTAAATTGTTCAGTGCGGCCTAAATCGCGTGAAGATCTGCGTCGGCAACCACCCCCGCATGGGTTGAAATTTACACAAATGTAACGCATCTAAACGGTGTCGGTAGTCGAATTGCTTTACCACACTCCGTGAAGTCACGGAAGTTAAGCAACTCGAGACACCGCGGATTCCTGATGGGTGACCGTCTGAGAATCCCGGGGATTGAAGGACACAGTCCCTGGCCGAAGGGATAAAAAGCACTGGTTGAATGCGACCGATAATGACTGCCTAGCTTAACTGAGCAATACTCCACGTTCGACGCCAGTAAATAGTTCAGAGAATGTTATTACAAAATAATCGTTATTCATCAATTCAGAATTGCATAAGAAAGCGAAATATCAGATTTCCGATTTTCATCGCCAGTATCCCGTTACAGATATGGCAGCAGAGAAAAAAAAGCATTTTCATCACGCTCATTTCCGTCAAAACATTTTGATATTCGTATGAGATGCGAAACATCTCTTAGCCACAGATTTTGACACACAACTTAATTTATAACAGCGTGGTGTCGCCTGCAGGTTTGAGTCCGCGTCGTATTATATCACTTGCATGAGTAGAAACTTGTGGACTTCCTGACTTTTACCCATTCTCGCTCTAGGACCTTTCTACTTAGCAACTCCAAGCTACTAGTAGACTATTGACCAACGAAGAGAGGGGGGAACAACTGAAGCTTCCACAGATATATTACTCTGCGCCATTGCAGAAACAGTTGATGGTGCAAAGACTCGGGAGTCGCCATGAGGACTGGGGAGTATGTAATCAGTAGGGGGCGTATTTTAATGAAATGTATTTTTTTCTTTTCCCTTAGAGCAACGCCGTGTAGTATAGAAACTCATTTTATGTGATGACAAAACAAAATAACCCATTTTTATGTCATTTTTTGCATTTTTCGTCGATTGCGACTAATAAGTTTTTTTTACTTTTCTTCGTCATTTTTAATGCATTTTTTGCAGATTGCATTGATTTTAAATTCATTTTAATTGATCTTGCTTCAAATAAATATTTACGAGATGCAAGAAAGGTTCTCCACAGAATTCCTGAGTAGCGTATTCGATTTCTTCGCTAATGTCAACCGTTGCGAGTACTATGTAATTTAAGGTTCGTGTGGCACCTATCGGCGCCATTGTCAGTTCCGCCGATTTCGCGATAAACAAAGAGAGATTTTCTTATAAAGAACAGTCCAAACCAAATAGTTTACTTGAACAAAAGAAGAAGCTTCGATTTCATCAAAAACATATCGAATAGCATGAGTTGTTCATCTGAAGTGGTTTTGAGCAATTCACCCCCCCCCCGTTATTATTCTTTGTTTTTAGGACATTTTTAACACATGTATGTGCATTTTGTTGATCATTTTTGGCAGTGTTTTATGTCATCAGAATCCGCCCCCTAGTCATCAGTGATATCAATAAAATCATATCTGCCCTGAAAGTTGCCTGAAGAAAAACTAAACTCAATAACGACAATCCGCAAAGCGGGCAGTTGACAATAGCCCTCTGTAGAAACCTCCCTGAGTCCGCGTTAATCATCACCTAACTTCATTCAGAATTAAACATCAATACAATAATAAACCAAATAGCACAAATATCACACAACTTCTACCAAAACCTAACAGACATACCAGCAGCATCCCATTACAAACTTCCGAAAAATCCAACCCACACACAGATAAAAAATATATTCCCTTTTGAAGCATTCCTCAAAATTTTAGCCAACCACGATTCTGAACACCGAGGTTCTCCCCTAGAGTATCCTCTCCAATGTATAGATTAAGTTAGCTTAGATATTTTAACTAGAAGAAGTCTGAAAAAATACATCTGTAAAGTAATTGTACTGAACGATGTAAATCCTCCAAAATGAATAAATGTGTTAAAAAAAATCATCACCTGGAGCTACCAGAACTGGCTCATTGCTACACAGAATCAAGTCGTACTTACCGATCGCAAGGCTACGGGTTGACTTACGTAATGATGACAATAGATTTTATCTGCTACGTCTTCACATCATAATTTGGTGTTACATAAAAGATACAAGAAAATAAACTACCAACTACATGTACATAGGTCACCAAAATGAATCGAGAAGTTGACCAGCGTCGGTAGTCGTTTCTGTTGGAATGTCGTTAACTGAAGAGTCACCTGTGGAGAAGACAATTTCAGACGATGTAGAAGGGAATATCATATGATTCTGTAATGTTGATCGTTAAACATGAAATTTAAATGACATCCACTTTCATTACAATAAACACTAATCAAATGTCCGAAGGAATAGAAAGGTGCTGTTTGAATAACAACTCCCAAATAGTGAGCAGTAAGGCAAAACAATATTCATGACAGTTTGCATCTTTATATTTACATTTAATATTTAAACAGAGATAATTATGTGTTCACCTCATGAGAGTGTATGACTATCCAATGTTTTTATAGCAATTTTAGAACCTAGAGAGTGACAGAAAATGTTTCATACTCTTGTTTCAATACAAGCAAATAGTACACAAAATATTCATATTCTTGGTTTAATACATGTAGTTAACGAAAATAATAAATTTCCTTCGCGTAATTTGTGATCTCACAATAGCTTGAAAGTCAATTTTGTATGTCGAATGAGATATGAAGATGAGAAATTAAACCACAGGAAAAGTTGCAATCCCAGATACTCGCAAATCACCGTTGTTTACACAGTAGACACGAACGAGAACAGCAGAAGTTCTGGAGATCTACCACGAGCCAATCCTGAACAGAGGTGGTATTGTCAGCAATGGATTTCGAGGGGGGAGAAGCGAAGTCCCTGGCGGGATTATAGGTTACGACCGCCGCTGCTGTTCAGAGCAGAGGACAGAAGCGGCGGCGCCTCGCCGACCTCGCGGCTCATTACCGGCGAACGGAACGCAGCCGAGGCCGGCGGAAGCCACAGCGCTCGGCCCCGCCCCGCCCCGCCCCGCCCCGCCCCGCCCCGCCCCGCCCCGCACCCGCCCCGCCCCGCCCCGCCCCGCCTCACCTGGGAGCAGAAGCGGGGACCTCGAGGCCGGCAAAAGCTGTGCTCTGCGGAGGCGTGGGCGGGGGGCGGAGGAGAGGACGAGGTCGGCAGAGGCGGCGGGGGCGGCGACAAGGTTCTGACGGCAGCGGCGGCGGCGAGATGGAGAAGGGGCAGAGGCTATACAGTGGGCCAAAACAACCTCCCAAGTCGCAGTAACGTTTTCTCTGATTTCCAATTGTTTTCAGAAAAAATCCATAACAATGTTTTTACGATTTATTATTATGATACATGAGTTATGCCCCAAAGTCCATGTTTTTAATGATTTATTTAATTTAAAAGGACGATTAAAAATAATGTTCCTGAATTTTATAGTTTGTACTATTTTGAATGTATATTACCAGGCTCAGAGACGAGAAATAGCAATTTATAGCCACACTTGTAGTCGTGGAAGTTGCACGCACACACCAACCAACAGCCAGAAAACTAACGCTGCTGTGGATGATGTCATAAAATCAATTTGATCCATCTGTATCATTACTTAGGGAGGAAGGCGACCCGGTACTTCCTCAGGATCATTCCAGTCGGTGTGTGGGGCTGTGACTGCGGCATCAGCGTACGCTCCAAGGCGGGGAGTGGCAAGAAGGTGTTGCCGTGAACGGGGCGGGCGCACGGTGGCGCGGGTGCGCCCAAGGCTGCAAGCGCCACATTGGCCGCCACACGCGCCACGTGACCCGGCGTCCGCCAACGGCGCCGTATCTGGCCTCGGCCGCCGACAGGCTTGCCAATGGAACTTTCTTCTCGCCAAGTGTTTGCCGGAAGAGTGATTGTTTCATTGTGACATGGGAAATGCGAGGACTTTGCGTTCCATACATTGCTAGATAGTCAGTTTCACTTTTGCAATAAAACTGGCTTTCAATACCTTTTTATGTGAGCTCTCCCCATATAATATTTCTACAATTTTTTCCTCAATCATGCCGGCCTTGGGCAAGGTGAACAGCTAATGTATATTTCAATATCATTTATCACCTATGTAGCCATTCAAATTCAAAGGGAACTGACTGGAGTCAACAAGTTTTTTGTTAAACGAGGACTGGATGACCCAGAACCCACACGCATATGAAAGCAATCATTGCAATTTCAAGGTAGAAATTGAACCCAATACATCAGAGACCAGACAGAATTGTGGAGACGCTTCGGTCCCCTCAGTTACTCATTTGAGATGTGTGTAAAGTTTGATAGTAATTGGTAACATACAAAGAAAACTAATTGATCTTCATGACATTGCTACGTAATAAAGATATACAGATAAAAATTTGTTATCTCCAAGACAAGATAAATGTGTTTTGAAATAAACATGTCAGAGGATTTCACGTTTTGTAGTTCACAAAGTTTAAAGTAAATTAAGTATTCGCTTATTATTTGTTACTTAAATATACCAGGTATCTCCCCCAGCTGCCCAAGCCGAGACAAGCTCTAAGCTCCCCACTGGTCTTCTGGCATGTGTGATAGCGTAGTCAATGTAAGTAAGTGTGTGTGAGTTAGGGGAGAGGTTAGGACAATGAAGAGGAAGAAAAGATCGCGCGTAGTTCATGACTCCTTGTTACCGTATTGTTCCGGCATTCTCCTAGTATTGTTCGTAAAAACCGCGGACAACTACCGATCAGAGCAACCGATCGCTATAATTCTCCTCCAGACAGTGACCGAATTTGACCTAGCTCTCTAGCTACTGTCGAAAATCCACCACCGTCGAAACTCCAGGACCTCTCTTGGGAGGTCGCTGCTGACACAGCGGCAACCATTACGCAGCCGGGTTGTTATTGCACACACACACACACATATATATATATATATATATATATATATATATATATATATATATATATATATATATATATATATATATGGAGAGAGAGAGAATTTTTAATAATATTTTTTTGTGTTTTTCTACTCCCACTGAATAATTATGTTCCTATAAGTCTGCAGCTCGTTGCATAATGATGTACATAATGATACAGCTTCACTGTAGTATTGGTGTTCGACCAACCGTTAAGAAGTTAACCGTAGAGTAGTAACAAATCATTGGTCGTCGTTCTATTAAATGTTTTGTTGGATTGTGTATGTATTTAATGTGCCAAGAAACCCCGTGCGGAAGTAACAGTAAAGCGATTGTGCCCTCCCCTATTTCCAAAACTCAGAAGACAACTACAAGACAGTATCCCCTTATGAGAGCTGTCCGCTAAGTGACGTTGCTTGAACACTGCATGCCAGATGCCAGTAAACGATCAACGTAAAAGTTTAACACATAATATCTATTATTAGTCTATTTAAAGTACTGTATGAAACTTTAAGTATTGATAATTAATACAGTCGTTTAATATTTACGATACTCATTTTTTCTCCGCTACATATCGTAATTACATGTCACACTCGTGTATTAACACCCATTATTTCATCATCGTTTCATAATATGTTATTATAGTTTGCATAACAGTTTGTGTGTTTCTGATTATTTTTTGTTATCTTAATTTAAAGTAGAAACCATGCAGTAGACGGCACTAAATTGTCTATATTTTATTATTCGCTTAAATATTATTTTTGAAATTAATACCCAAACAAACTAGTATTCGTTCAGGATATCCAAATGAAGAAACTAAGAATCCGAACCCCCTTTCCCTTGTTATGTTCGTGTCATCTGCTCCTCATCCAGGTTTTTTACCATTGACGATTTTCATAAGCGAAAATTGTCCGGTTTTTATTTCCACGTTTTTATTCCCAGGTTTCACCAAAATGAGATGAACATTCAATTTACGTAATCATGGATGTGTTTCGTATTCCCAATAGAGAATTGTGAAGTGTTTAAGTCATTGCGTTGGTTTCTGGGCCTGGGAAAAGTTCACTCGTGGAATGCAGCAGCTACAACAAGCGCTCGCAATCTCAAAGAGGAGCCAGCAAGAAACTTATGGACACGGCATTCGACGCCTGCGACGCAGCCAGTAGCGCTCCAAAGAAAGAGCTACGCTCTGGCACGCATTCAAACAACCAACTTGTTCGTACGCGTAATTCTTAGAATAACTTCTAGAGAGCTTCTTCAACGTGAAATCATGAGAGAGATCGTGACGTCTAAACCTGGGGCTTAAGTTTGTTTCTTTTGTTCTTTTTAACTATTTCGTGTTTTTTTTTGTTTTGTTTTTTACGACAGAACTGCAACGTACATTCTCAATGTTGTGTAAGTGTCTAAACAAGAAGAATTATTTCTTACTCTAATTTAAAATCCCGCCAATTCATTTCTCAAAATATACGCAGACAGAGAACATTTTACTACATAAATTGCAGTGTAGTATTGACAAAAATAGAAATGTGACTTTTTTATTTCTCATTATTCGTTTTTATAAAATCTTCTAAGTCCCTGCGTTTTTTCAGAACTAGTGGTGCTAAAACAGCTCATACTTTATCAGTTTGACTGTCGGGAAGAGCCGCGTCCCAGGCACAGATGTCAACTTTTCGAACGTCACTCTGTGACCTTCCTCTGGCTGAAATGCATGTCACACAAAATACTCGTTTTATGGTCACCTGATAACGAAAAAGTGTATTTTTTCTTTTTCCAAAACGTCCGTCCATCCGTGCGTGAACAACACTAGTGCTTAGACTATTTGTAGGATTTCAAATGAAGTTTCTCCAAAACTCCAAAGTTTTCTGTGAAAATGATCTCCAAATTGCGCATTTCCAGAAACGCTCAAGGGGCATTTTCTGATTAAACGGCTCTAAATGTTTCAACGACAATTTGAATATAGGTATAGGCTTCCTCTTCTAAAATATTCATGAAGTCAACTTTCATTTCTGTCATTAGAGAAATGAAAAATTGTGGTAATATGAAAAAATGTCCTTCAGTCGGCAATAGACAGCAGCCTAGAAGGGGGTAGGGCAAAATCGAAAAGTTAGCCGAGACTAAAGAGATTAGAAAACTAGTACGGAAAGGTAGCACCATTCTGTGGCAGCACTAGTTTCTCTACGATGGTGGGAAAACTTTGCGAAGAATTAGGCAGTTAACCTTTTAAAATTCGAAGGCTAACAATTTCAAAGGCATTTTGTCAGTTTGGAGAAAGTAAAAATCCGAAAATATGCATATACGGTAATCAGATTTTTTGTTCAGTTTTGCTAAAGTTGGTCTCAAACTTAAAAAGAAAGTATTAAATGTTTTCATTTTGAAGTACAATTGTCCTTGCAGGCTCACGCCATGTGGATCTTAGTAGATAGAAGCATTCCATACAAACTGTAAACAATTTTCAGTCACTTTGTTTCAAATTCTTTGTTTTTTCATCCAGATGGTGGTATTACGAATCACTGATGGTATTCCGATCATCAAGGAGTTAAATACCCTTCAAATGTTCACCTGCGCAGTTTTACTTGTTATTTTGGTTTCTCTATAGATTTGTTGGTTGGAGACGTACAGTATCACGATCCTTCTTTAACCCAGGCACGTCAAACAGCTCCCGCATGAGCTATTTGCCCGCGTGTGAAGCTCGGTACTCTTGCGAGCACGGGCAACTTCCCCTGAATCCTCTCTCATTTCCCTACAAATATCTCTAACTATAAAAATAAAATCTCCCTACAAATCCAGAGAGGGATATACACGCGTAAGCTGAAGCGGTGCGAGGCGCGGAATAGTCACTCCAAACGAAAATATGTTTGCCAGATTTGTTCTATCAAACAACCGAGATTTGTATGGGTATTGATTATGGGTATATTCTTTTCTATTTATTACCTTTTCATGTTTGCTTCTTTTTTAAATTATGACTTGTATTAACATTTTGCCCAGGCGCAAGAATATGTTTGAATGGCGTATTCTTTTCTTGCTTTAGTTTTGTGTTGTGTTATTAAATCATTCAATTATTTGTTGCGTATAGCAACATCGTGATATAAATCAACAAGCCTCTATGAGTTAACAATTCTCGTTTATGGGCAGAGAGTGCTATTGACAGATAAGAATCTTTGTTAAATGTTCTAACCTCAACATAGAAAGTTAATGCTTTTAAATCACTCTTCAGTAAACCGCATTACAAAATCAAGATAATTTCGATTCAAAATGTTCAATTTTACTCTCAATTGAGAATTTGAAATCTGACTAATGTATTATTTCATTTTAATGGATCATTACTTTGCTTTAAACAGAAAATGGAAATTAACGTAACTAAACTTGTGAATATACCTGTCAGTTAACTTCTCACGAAGACTGTCATGGGCCACTTATCCAGTGGCGAACCATTACTCCCAAGCGATTTGTACAACCCTTACTTTTAAACCTCAGGCGCTTCTCTGGACGCAGTACCCGCGGGCTTTAGTATGCTTGTTTCCTTGTCAGCGACCTTGACATGCCCGCTTTAATGGTATGTCTGGAAAATGTATCCAATAATCCCTGTCGTTTTGCCAATTCGCCAATCGGTCGTTTGATGGTTCCGAAAAGTGAAGTTCAATACTGCAATACTTCATGATAAATTATTTCTGTTACATAATTTTTCTTTAAGATGAGATTTTCAATATTTACTTATGGATTTCATCTTGAGCCGTAGTGACGTTATACATGGCGCACAGATGATTTCAAAGCAAAATTAAAAACAAGCGTAATAAACTGGAGTACAATAGAAGTAGTTTGGCAGATTGCGACATGAAAGAATGTGCAGTTCACTGTGCTAAGGTGAACTTCAGTAATGTGTTGTAGAATCGTCAAGAAACTGTTTATATTGCCTCTCAACATACTATCTTCTTCATCTATATTTTCATTAATTACCTCATCATTATTATAATTTCTACATTTCAATATAAATATCTTACTGCCGAGATCTGAGGCACAGTCGTATTGAGAATCTGGCTTCAAAAAATTGGAATTTGGGCCGTCTCTCCGAGTCATACGATAAATAAAATGAGCTCAAGATACATCATATTTCAGATGAAGATGACAGTGGTTTTGGCTAAATTATACTAAGAAAAATATGAGAGAGTTCAAATTGTAATATCACACATTTATTTTTTCATTGGTTTTTACGTATCAAAATTTTAGATAAGTAATATAAAGTAATCAGACAAAGAAGTTTGTCTGTTTATTCGTAAGATGCAAATTCACAAAGTAATTTCTCCAAGAGACCTCTCTTCTGTTGTTCGCAGAGCTATTACATCAGTAATACATCAGTCCGCTAATGAGATATTTCTCGGCGCAAGTGTTAGCAGACATCTTAGGGCTCCCTTCGTCGAAACAATTTCATGTTTGTAGCGCCAAAGAAGTTGGCGCAATCCTCGAATCCCCAGGCCGTTAATATTATTGCTGGCAACTAGACAGCGCTTGGCATTTTGATTTGCAGCATTTGCGCTTGCGTACTTTAATAATGAATGTATTCCTTCGCCCAAACCGGTGTCATGGAGATGCCCCAGAACAATCCAACACACGCACCTACAAGCAGCCTGAAGCAAGAAATAAATGTTTATTCTCTGAAAGAAAGAAATATTGTTTGAATCAAACATTTTACTCTACTTGACTCGTACATATAGCTTTAATGCCCTTTTCTCCGTTACATAAAACATGAAACTAAACCCGTTTATATAGTACGTTTTTAAATCCTTCTATATTCATAAGAAAGCGTTTCATGAATATAACTTACATAAAGCAGCTATACAATTATTACGAAACGCGCGCATTTTAACCTTTACACTTTGCGAAGTTCGTACATTTTTCGAAAGATACTTTTGTGAAATTCCTTGGACTTCGAACAGTCGAGAAAGGGACTACTTGTATTATCGCAGTCGAATGTAATAATGTTACGTATGTTTTTGCAAGTTGTGAACAACCTACTTTTCGAATTTACAATCATTTCCGACCAGGGAAGTTTAACATGCCAATACACCCAAAGTACAGCGGAATTGTAGGAAATGTAATTATATTGAAATATCAAATGTGAAAGTACGAAAATCAACTACTTCCGAACGTCAATTTTAATATTAAAATACGTTTACATTTTATGACATAACTAATATTCTGTTTACAAAATAATTTAGTGTCTCTATTTAGCATGGGCTACGTACGCACGTCATCAACTAATGCTGCCGACCTGCCCAGCTCCCGACCAAACGTGAACATCGAAACCGTGAAAATCACATGCAAGGGCAACGCCTGGGTGCATTGCCAAAATGCTGGGCATGGGGCGCGGTCGGCGGCGTTATTTCGGTGACCGCCCGCCAGGAGCTCTGCGCTCGCTCGTAGGCGTTCGATAGCGCCCCCCCCTCGCGCGCGATGAGGCGTCTCCGCGTCCGAAATAGCTCCCTTCCGGTGCTCACTTCCTGCCCATGTCTCCCTCCCTCCTTCCCCGCTCCTCCCCCTGGGGCCGCTCGCAAGGACATCGTCGGTCTCCAGCCTCCTGGGCTCCCGTGGCCCTCACGACGCGGCGGCTTTGATCACTCTCCAGGACTATGCTCGACCTCGTGCCATCCATGTTTACCCACAGCAAGACGAAACAATTTACGACGATGTAATTACCATTGCCTATTTCACAATAATATTAATAATAATTATTATTATCATTATCATTATCATTATCATTATCATTATCATTATCATTATCATTATCATTATCATTATCATTATCATTATCATTATTATTATTATTATTATTATTATTATTATTATTATTATTATTATTATTACGATTTTTTGCTTAAACAGAATTGGTCCAAATTTAAAAACAGCTCTTTTAGTATGTGTTATCCAGGCCGAAAGTCTGCGATATAGAACTAAGAAAAACTATATTTTTTTTCTGTGAAACCTTTAGTATAGTAATTCTGATTCAGTATTTCTGATCACTATATATATGTGTGTATATGTATGTATGTGTATATATGTATGTATATATATATATATATATATATATATATATATATATATATATATATATATATATATATGCTATTCTATTCTCATTTTATTCTTTTTTTTTAAACTATCGGTTTTGGATGTAATTTGTTCCTTAAATTCTGATACATCTGTTAACATACAAGTCAGATGAGTGACTTCTATTATTATGTTAGAACTCGATTTCATGAACGTCGTATTTCACTATTCATTCAAAGCTGCAGTTAATGTTCCTCAAAATTTTAATATCTACTTGTTCGGATCTGTTTTTCTGTTACTTTATTCAATTGACGCAAATGTTATCGCGAAGCAATCACATTAGATCCCACTTTGGACAAGGAAGTTACGCCAGTAGATAGAAGGTTTCCAGATTTCGTGCCTTGAGACGAAAGTTCACGTTGGGGCCCACGCACGGCGTCCCCTTCAAAGAACCAGAATCCCATGGTCAATATTCTCTCAATCTGTCGCGGACCGCGTGCTTCGCTCGCTGACCACCTGCCACAGTCACCTTCGCCATTACGCCCATGTACCGCGCCACGCCACCAGTATTTTTCTTTGTACTTCCTTCACCGCGCCGCCCCAGCTACCCCACCTTAACCAACCCGCTCCGCCCCACCCCGCTCCGCGCCGCTTCGATCCGCCCCGCCTCGATTCGCCCCTCCTCGAACCGCCCCGCCTGGAACCGCCCCGCCTCGAACCGCCCCGCCTCGAACCGCCCCGCCTCGAATCGCCCCGCCTCGAACCGCCCCGCCTCGAACCGCCCCGCCTCGAACCGCCCCGCCTCGAACCACACCGCCTCGAACCGCCCCGCCTCGAACCGCCCCGCCTCGAACCACACCGCCTCGAACCGCACCGCCTCGAAACGCCCCGCGTCGAACCACACCGCCTCGAACCGCACCGCCTCGAAACGCCCCGCGTCGAACCACACCGCCTCGAACCGCACCGCCTCGAAACGCCCCGCCTCGAACCGCTTCGCTCCACCCCACTCCACCCCGCTCCACTCCGCCCTGCTCCGCCCCGCTCCACCCTTCTTCGCTCCCGCACCATCCCGCTCCGCCCCGTTCCACCTCACTTCACCTCGCTCCGCTTCGCGTCACCTCGCGCCCTCTCCCTTCTTCTTGCTGTCCTTTTTCCTTGAACACTCGCGCTCCCGCTCGCGGCTGCGCCGACACAGCAGAGGCTGGCGCGTCGATCGAGCCCACGCATGCCGCACGGTCGGTGTAGTCGGCATCCCACGCCGCAATCGGTTGCCAAAGAACACTCCTCCAACGGCCTTGTTTTGTTCTTCACGTGGTCAGCTAATTCCCGTAGATACTGCGATAGAGTGGCATTAGCATACGGAGTTGCGAGTTTGCAATTGAAGAGTTCGTAGATCGACATGTTTTCGGTTCGAATCCCTACGGTGGCGGATTTTCGACATGAGCTCTGAGAGAGTAATGAGGCTGTACGATTTAACTGCCTCGATGAGAATTCTAGCAGCCGGCCTGTCGTATGGGTCATTTCCGTGTTGTTCATTTACCGGTTTCGAGTCAATGCTGGAATATTTACGATTTATTACAAAAAGCAATAATTGAAAATGATATTCAATAAATCAAACAATTCATTACGAATTGGCGTAGGAAAAGGAAAAGTAGGGTTAACTCTTCAAGTTACCACCTTCCTGACAGTAGAATTGTAGTTGCCTTTAAAATGAAAATTGAAGTGCTTTCTTAGTTGGAAGGGGCAGTAGCTAAAGCCAACCGATGGTTTAGAAGATCCAGATATCAGAACAACAAATAGGAGCGGCGAAGGCGTGCCAAACGCGGGAAGAGGATGAGGGTGCAGGCGTGAGCGAGGTCAGTCCGGAGGCGGAACTGGAGGCCCCGTGGAAGGAGTGGCGCGTCGGCGAGAAGGCCAAGCAGTCGGAGGTGATGATGGTGGCGGAGGAGGAGGAGGGAGGCGAGGCGGAAGCGAGACGCAAAAACAGAAGCAGAACAAGGTGGGGCAGAGGTGGAGATGGACGCAGAGGCAGAACAGTGAAGATACAACCGGGTGGAAGCGGATGGAAACGGTTCAGGGCAGGTAGATGGGGCTGATGACGGAACGAAGGGAATTGAGGCGAATAGAGACGCGAGTACGACAGGAAAGAAACGCCAGGGGAGGCATTAAAGGCAGACGCACATGGGCGAACATGTGGGTTGCTTACGTCGCTCTGGAAGCGGCGGAAGCGAAATTGGCGCGTATAAGCGGTGGAGAGGGAGGAATCGGGAACAATGTGAGTGACCATGCGGAAGAAACTGGGTAAAGGTACAGGCGCAAGTGGAGGAGCAGAAAGGAATTCAGATTAGAGCGAGTACAAAGGGACACATACGGAGGCAAGGATTCAAGCGTGAATGAGAGCCAGGAGATGCGTGAAGCCGGTGGTAGATGCGCTTGAATGAAGGCTCAGTTAACCCATACCGAATGTGATATCGCGGTGGTAACGAGGTAGGTTTGGTAACAAAAAGTGGGAACAAAGGTCGATATAGTCACAAGCCTGAAGAAGTAACGGAAACAAGACTAGAGATAGAAGAGGAGACAGGAGAGAGGACAAGAGAGAAGGTTGGAGAGGAGACGAGAGCAGGGACAGGAACTGTTGGCCTGGAAATATTGGGAACGAGAGCAAGGCGTTCGCGGAGGCGCAGGCAAGCAGGCGAACGAGCGAGTGAGAAAGGGGAGGCTCGGGTGGAGGCAGATCGTGGGCGTGGATTTATGCGGGGGCGGCGGGTAGGAGTGGCAGCGAGGGCGGGGGCGGAAGCGGCAGAGGGGGCTTAGGCGAGGACAAAGTGGGGGCGTGGCGAGGTGGGGGCAGAAGCAGCAGCGGTGGCGGGTGTGTGAGCGGATGCGGGAGCGAGAGCGAAGGCGGGAGCAAGTGAGGGAGCGTGGCGGGAGAGGAAGCGGTGGCGTGAGTGGATGCGGGAACGGAGCAGAGGCGGGGTGAATATGGCAGTGGGGACGGAGGGGGGCGGTGGCGGAGGCGGTGGCAGAGGCGGTGGCGGATGCGGGGGCGGAGGCGGGGGCGGGGGCGGGGCGGGGGCGGTGGCGGAGGCCGTAGCTGTGACGGGGCGGTGGCGGATGCAGGGGCGGATGCGGGGGTGGAGGCGGTGGCGGTGACGGGGCGGGGGCGGAGGCGGGGGCGAATGCGGGAGCAGAAGCGAGGACAGAAGCGGGGGTGGCGGCGGCGGCAGGATCGGGAGCGGGGGCGGGGTGGCGGCGGCACCTGCGGCGCGGGAACTCGATCAATCACAGCGCGCGCGGCCGCGCTCCGTTTGATCTCCGCTCGGAGCGCGGGCGGCAACGGTGGCGAGCGAGGGCGGGGCGGGGCGGGCCTCCATTTTTGTTGTATTATTTTTTCGCGCGGGGCTCCCGGGGCGGGCTATCGCTCACGTGGCGCTGCGCGGCCTTTCCCTGGCGACAGGTGCCACGTGCACCTGCACGGCCAACGCCTCAAGTCCGATTCACTGCAGCTCGCGGACGAATTCGCGAATTATTTGCTGATTTTCACACTCAGGTCCGTCAGCTGCGCCGGCTCAGGTGGCTCAGGGCATCAAGTGAGGCCTCTGCAGTACGCTGGACTCCTCGGTTAGCTTACTGGCCTCTGAACCCCCAGTGCCCGGGTTCGATCCCGGCCAAGGAACCCGGATTTTCGAACGGCGGAAAATCCACAGTAGCCATGTCACTCTTGTGGCATGTAAAAGAACCCTGGCAGGATGCCCGGCAAAATTAAATCCCTCCGACAACATCCCACCCTAACGAGATCCCACTTTCTCCCAACCAGACAGTTCGGATATAGTTAACTGAGTTAACTAAGTTAACTAACTATAGTTAACTGAGGATACAGTTAACTGAGCCCGACATCTGGCGGAGAAAGTGAGAGTCAAATCCCAGGCGGAGACGGGACTGCCCACTGGGTGCGCCTGCTTAGATAAAAGTCCCCAGACCCGCGTCGGGGGTAGGCTTCGAAGGAAGCCTGGGTCAAAACTCGGGTGTGGAACGCTGCCTACGGGCAGTCTCCCCGAAAAGCAACCCTTACGATAATAATAATCTGCAGTACGGTCCTAGGGGTCACAGGATTTTCGACACTAGTTACACAGCTAGGGCGAATTCAGACGTTGTCTGGAGGAGAATTTTAGTAGTCGGTTGCTCTGATCGGTAATTTTCCGTGGTTTCTCCTATTATCATCAGGCGACTGCCGAAGCAGTTTTCTAATAAACGGATCGCGCGCGATCTTTCCTTCCTCTTCCTTGTCCTATCCTCACCTGACACTTACATGCACTACACTACCACACATGTCAGGAGACCAGTCGTGGGCTTAGAGCTAGTCCCAGCTGAGGCGGCGCCTCGCGGTGGGAGATATCTGTTGGTGAAACCCCTCATGCCGGCGTGTACTTTGGCGCCGGATCTCACCAACCAGCGGAGGAAGATCATTGCCACCTCTCGTGATAAAACATTCTTAACACTTACGCGACTAATGACCATACTAATTGACGCGTCCGCAGTCACGAATTAATTAATCCTTCAGCTGCATTTTTCGCGTATCAGAAAGAAACCTCTGTGTTACATTCGTAAAGTAAATTGTAGGTCACACCTTTAATATTTAAACTCGTGTTGCAGTAATGAATGTACAGAATTTTTAAAGAGAAATATGAACTGTGTTTTCATGTTCAAGATTGTATGGTAGAACCTCGATTATTCGAAGTTCAATCAATCGAATTTCTTGCTCTTTTGAATATTCTTCGTTCATCGTGCGGAAATACATTGTAGCACATACTCTTCCAAGCATTTTGAACTCTGATTCGAACCACATTATATCGAAATATTACTTACTTATGTTATTTTGCTTGTCCTTCAGTTGAGGAAGATTGATAACCACTGCATTCAATTTCAAATTGAATTTTTTGTTATTTATATTATTGATGATTAATGAAAAATCAGATCTATTATTTTTGATTTGATAATTGTACTGCTCTTTTCTTTTGAAACTAGTTCAATAGTGTATTTATAATCATCTAAAACAAACTATCACTGGACTAGAGGGATGTTCAATATATCTCAGGCGTAAGTCAACGCAAATATCCTTGAACTAATGGCCAACAGCAGTAAAAATGCTCCTGAGAAAAGTGACAGAGTTGGGCAAAATACTTGAAAAAAGTAAGTCAGATACAAAATAGTATTTTACAATACTTTTGAAAATACAACCAAGTGTGACCCAGTTTCTCAATTTATTTCTCAAAACGTGGTTATGATTTACAGTTGCATACAATTCCACACGTTTACCTTCAACACTACTAGTTTTTCAAACATTGAATCACTAATGTTTCTTCTTATGATTGTAATTTATAAGGGTCTCATTCCATTAACAACGAATTTTGCAACAAGATCATCAAATTTTGTTTGATTGATTCCTTTTTCCTGCATATTGAAGAAACCAGATGTTATACTTGTTTGTTTTTACGTTTTGGAATTAGTATCACTATTCTCAGTGCTTTTCATTTTCCTTCTAAGTGAATTTGATCATCTAGATCATGTATGTTCAACTTGCAAGGCCTCACGGGCCACAACTACAACGTTTAATACGATTGCAGGCCATATTTTCATTTCTCGGCCGATCCACACCTGACTTCCACGTATCGTTGATCTCGACCATTTGCCCGGCTGCTCTGAAACGGGGGGGATTGAACCATACGTGATATCAGGACGTACCATGCATAACGCAGGGAAACACTTGGGATGATTTTAAATTTCTAAATTTACTAGAAAACTAGTGGTGTTAAAACAGCACGTACTTCCTCACCCGTATTTTCACGTAAAATTACTGCAAAAGTACTCAAATTTTCCAAAAATGGTACACGAACTTATTTCAAAATCTATCTTTAAGGAACAGATTTCTTTACGGAAAAAATCTCTATCTTCAGAATTGTAGTTGAGGGAATATGCAGAAAAAAGTTTGACATTTTGCAATTTTTGAAAAATCAGGGTATTCAACGAACACAAGACTTGCACCATTCTCTTAAACCTCCTTTACACTACCCAAAAACAAAATTTAATCAAAACGATCGAGCCATTTTTTTTTGAAAATTTGGAAAATATTCCAGGGATTTCATGTAAAGTATCTCCAATATTAAAATATCGGTTTCAAATTCAAGAGTTCGCGACATCAGCGAGATCGATCTGGGAATCTAATTTTTGTATAAAATCGGCTGAACGGTTTAGCCGTTAGCGTTGTTCACAGACGGACAGACATTTTGTCGTTTATCAATTTTTCACTATCAAAGACCCAGAAAATATGGATTCTGGCAACACCACGTATTAGAGGATTTTTTTTTTCTAAATTTAATAACTGGATTTCTTCCCTTTGTCATTACCAGTGCTCGGTAATAAGGATTTTTCTGACAAAAATTCGCAGTTTTTCGCGCATCATCACGTAATTTTCTCTCCACTCTGTAGCGAGAAAGTAAAATTTCTTAAACAATTCTTAATCAATTTTTTTCTTTTTCGCTACCGCTTGCGAAGTAGAAAGAAAGTTATAAAATGCTGTGCAAATAACCGGGGAATTTTCGGAAGTTACTCTTATTTCATTAATTTTCTCGTAATGAAAAAGAGTATAAACCTAGTTAATAAATTTAGAAAATAATCCTCTAGCACGTGGTGTAGCCAGAATTCGTGTTTTGTAGGTCCTTGATGCCGAAAAATCGAATTACGACAAAACTTCAGACTGTCCGTCCGTACAGTTAGGTGTTGACACCCACAGGGCGCGAGCACTAGGTGCACGATGTTCTTGTCCGACAGAATTGAACGTGACTTCCACTTTTGACTAATGACCTTTCGCGGGCCACAATAAACGGCACCGCGGGCCGCATGCGGTGTGCGAGTCGCCAGTTGGAGAATCATGTTCTAGACCAATCATTTTTATAGTTCTCAAATTCACATATCGCACCGGGATGAATTCTCTGAAATGTGTAAAGAAAAATGATATTTAGAAAATATTATAGTTTCGTAGTAAAAACAATGACCAGAGAAAGCCTCAATGTATTGCAAATCATTCTGTACATTCAGAATTTATAATATTACTGATTATTATTAGCTTTAAGTGTGCGTTAAAATATTGTGGTCGCATTGTGGGAACCACGTATTATTGCCTATTTGGCAGACTTATAAATTTCACATGAGACTTTCCCCTTTGCACCTAACTCTTCAATAAGAGTGAAATATTTTCAATCCACAATAGGATATTTTGATGTATCAATTTACACACTTACTATATCGTATAATGGGCTATTTAAACGACGCAAGCACAAGCTTTTAACCAGTGCACCCAATTCCCTTCCAGACATTGATGAATAATACGAATATAATGCAATATAATGCAATATTATATAACGCCTGTGTGGAGGTCTCCAAAATCCGTTAATTAATATCTTGAAATGCCTCCAGAAATAAATTTTCTTCAACTTACTCGCTTCGAAATAACAAAAATTCGGGTTATCAACCTTTGTATTATCCAGAGTTGACTGTATATTGAAAATCAAATTTTCATCGATGAATAAATAAAAAGTATTTTTGTATTTGGAAAATACAAAACAATACCAGAAAGTATTTTCGATACAAATAAAAAATACATGATAAAATATGTATTTTCTATACAAAATACAACTTTAAAGAGTATCGAAAATACGTATTTTACATGTATTTTCGATACTGCTCAACTCTGTATAAGGAATACTGTGCTTTACATACAAAAAGTATTAACAAGTTTCTGTACCATAACGCAACGGAATGAATTAATAGCAAATAGTTCATATGAGGGCAATTTCTTTCTTCCTTGTAGCCTTGCTGTCGTACGACGTCAGCTGATGTCAGATTGAAGCAGGAAACACTGAGAATGAAAATTCTGTCGGAACGCACAGAATGAGAATATGCAGAATAAGACAATCTAATATTTGCATTTTTCAGTATACATCGAAACTGTGACATTGTTTTCGTATTTTTCCCGAGTTCCTGTGTATTTATCGAAACCACAGAAACCTATCACAAGTCCGAAGGCGCCGTAGTTTTCTTTCAATTACTGCGCGCATTGAAAATTAATAATATAGTCTAAGGGTCTGCAGAAACAAAAATGTGGAGGTTGTGGATCTGCAGCAGAAAATATGCTGCCTTCGAGAGTGCAGCATCGAAGCTTCTGAATTCCAAGGCAATCTTTTTGATGCAGGGAGGCAAAACCTGAGTTAAGATGTGAGTGAATGGAGTGAAATAAACCTTCTGCAAGGATGGTGGCGCAAATCGGTGTGAGACGAAAAGTTCTCGCTGTAGCCGCATTGGACGTTGGAAGCGCTGCTGCTGAAGCAATACACTGAGAAAACTTCTGGGGGAAAATGTTCATTTTGGAGAAAACTTTGTGTTGGGGAGGTGTGGGGAAACATTTGGGAGAACGTGTGGGGAATATTCGATGGAACATTTGGTCAACTTCGGGGGAAACATTTGGGAATATTTGAGAAAAATTTGGGTACCCATAATAAACTTGTGAAGAAACACGTAGTACAAATACACCAGTCTTACAGAGAATACACCAGTCTTACAGAGTACAAGAATTGGTGATATTTGTACACCGAAATGCCAACTGGAATATGGGCAAATGGTTATATGATGACCAAACACATATCAGTCAATACAAAAGTTAATGATATCATTGAATTCATCCAAGAAATCTTGTTGGCATACACTCTTGAAGATTGTTGAAAAAAGATTTGTATAAAATATCAATGATGATGAGTTGTGATTTCAGTGTCAATTCAAGTCAGATGAAGCTCAAATGTTAAAAAGGTTTTTGGATTAAAAATTTAATTTAAAATTGAGCACTGAGAAAGCTCAGTTGACAACCATATCGGGTAGTACGACTAAGAGTATTCTCACCTCATTTAGAAAATTTGCATTCTGAACTATTTATAGCATACTTGGACATTCATAAACCAATAATTTTCTTCTTGGGAATATGAATTAATTGATGAATAAATACTATTTTGAATTTTATTCAATGAGGTTTCCTAGAATTAAATTCCATCTAACATCTAATCCTAAACAATAGTAATACAATTTTTTAACGAAAAGCATTGTATGAAATGAACTTTTCCTAGAAGCAAAAAAGTTGCACTTGTACTGCAGAACAATCTCACACATCTTTTCTTATTATTTTCCATTCCACTGAACTTACTGTTTCTTATACTTTTCTATTAATTTCTTAATTTTAATTTACAAAATTGCTATTTTGGTAATGCAAATAAAGGCTTTATTATTCCAATATTTAAATTCTATAAAATAATCATAAAATTATTCTATTAAATAATACCTTGAATTACATTTATTCATATTTTATAACGACTCATTATTTCTTGGAGTATTAAGTTGCTGGAAATTATTTAAATTGTCTGTAGTAATGACTGCTAACATCAACATTTTGTGAGATTTAATTTATCAATAGAATTTGTACCTCATATTTTACTTGTATAACTTGAAGTTATTCTTTGTACGAAAGAGTTAAGAAAGCTTTGTAATTGTTTCAATTTAACTTATTTCGAATATTACCTACAAGATTTTTGTTCGGGGTTTTTTATCTTTCATAATATATTTGTTTTATTAACATTAATTGAATTAGCTTAAGTTAGAGTGTACAACTGAAGATGTAGAGAGATGAATGTATCTTAAAATAGATTAATTGAAATCAAGGAATTATAATTTAAATTAATATTAAAATTTCATTTTTTCACACAACTATTTCTCTTTTCAATCAAACTCATTGCATTGATTCTCTTCCTAGAAATTTTTAATTTCACTTAACCATTAATTTTGGGTTTATTTCTTTTTCTCTGACCTAGAGAGAAGCATTGCAATGCTTTTTTGGAACACTAATTAACTCCATTCTTTGGACATGACCAGACCATGCTAATTGTTTATAATTTATAAGATTTTTTTGTTATTTATTCATTATTCTTTTAAGTTTTTCATTTCCATTTTTTAAAGTTTTGAGTATCTTACTGATCTTAAAAAATTCAATTCCATTGCCCATTTTTTTTATTTTAAATTTTGATTCCAATGTTGCTACTTATATCATTGTCATTGATGATTTGATTCTATCTCTATTAGTACTTCAAAATAATCAAACTCTTCATATGTTTTATCACATAAAATGAAATGTGTGATTGACTCTCTACAACTTATGTGAAACATTTTTGACAGATTAATTTTCATTCACCAATATTCTTTTAATTTTCTAAACATTGATTCTGTCATATAAGTCATGCGCTTTTAATACTTAACACTAATATATATGACATTTTATTTTCAAAAGGAATTTTCATTTCAGAATATTTTCTTTTCCATATCTCCAAAGATTTTAGTATATAAACTATGAATAAAGTAGAAGATAAACTCCACCCATATCTCAATCCATTTGAAATTAAAATATTCCATGAAATTTCTTTTCCAATTATTAACACAGAAATTGTACCTATTACAAATTCCTAATTGCTTGTAATGTTGACTTACGTCTTAAATCTTCACAACTTTCTATCATTTTATCAATGTTATATTACTATAAGCTTTTAATTAAATTTTCCTCACTACATATATGTATTATATTATTTTTATTCTTATCTTTTTACCTCTTTTGGGAATAACTGAAACAATACTATTTTTCATTTGTTTGATATTTCTTCACCATTCAAGCACTGTTCTCAGCAAATGCTTCATTAGCAGTTATATGAATTTATTTACAATATTCATATAATGTTTCTTTGTATCTTTATATTCTGACAAAGTTAATTTTTCATTTAACCTTTTTCTATTTAAATATAAAATACTGTCATTTTTCAAAACTCTTAACTTCATTCTTGATTGCTCAAAACTGATTCTCATCTTTATCAACTGGACTATATTTTACTATTAACCTCATAATTATTCTATCAATACAACACCCAAAATAGCCAAAAATAGCCAAAACAGCAACAAAAAACAACAAAACTTCCAACTGTTAAACCCCAAAAAACTAACATCATGATTTTTTTCTTATTTCTTTGACTGCTAATAATCAATTATTGACAAGTCTCAATATACCTTCATGCCATGTTTGTATATGTTTGTATATGTATATAATTTTATATTTATAAACACCATTAATTTTTTTTAAAATTTGATCACAAATGCATTCTTTATAACTGGCATTTAAGTATCATAACAACACAATTCCTCTAGAATACCCTGTAAAAGTAATAGTCTCATTTAGTTCTTCATAAAACTGATAAATTTAATTTATGCCATTCTATTATAATTTTTTCTTCTCCTTTTACAATATTGATAAGTCCTTTTAGGTCATCTTTCATTCTCTACTAAGAGCATGCATATAATAATAATAATAATAATAATAATAATAATAATAATAATAATAATAATAATATTTATTCCCAACTTGTTTTACAGAGATAATGTACATTGTTGTTTCTTGGAATTACTAATCATCGATAACCAGTTGTAATGGTTAGAAATACTGAATTTATAACTTATTATCTGTCTACTTCCACATAGTATTTTTTATGTGGCGTGTTTTTTTACAATATTCTTATTTTTTAACATTTACAATATAAGTTTTTTGTGAACATACAAAGTAAAAAACCTAGCTTTAAATTATACAATAAGTGAAGATTTACAGATATACAATAGGTATATTTACTTTGACAAAATATATATTTACATAAATTAATTTATATTTAATTTATACAGCAAAAAACGTTTTTATTGCAATATTTCAGTTAACTTGTTTCTATGATTCTCATCAGATTTTAAAATCCAAATCTTTAGCTTGTGTTTGAAAATATTTAAGGATTTACTATTTTTCAGAGCTAAGGGTAATTGATTTTATATTTGAGGCCCACTTAACATCAAGGTTCTTGATATTAGAGATTTATGAATTTTGGGCTTTTTAATTTGATTAGTGGCTTTACTACGTGTACTGTAATTGTGAAATATTCTCTCAGTTAAATTATTTTCGCTTTTGACAATATATTTGTAGTACTTTATATACAAAAAGATATTTAGTGGTAAAATATTTAGTTCTGTATAAAGAGGAAGTGAAGAAGCAGTCTCATTTCTTTTATAGATAATACGGATAAATTTGTTTTGACTTATTCTTAGTTTCTTAATATACGTCTTGAATGTGCCTCTCCATATTTGGATTCCATATTGCAGTTTTGAATTGATTAGTGCGTAATATAGAATTCTAAGTGTATGGATATCGCAAAAATTTCGTAGAAAATAGAATTTTCTTATATTACCCCCTTAATATTTTTGTATACTTATTATATGAATTTTCCAAGTCATTTTATTATTTATTATTATTCCTAAGTATTTGAAAAGTATATTAAACTATAAGTAAAGTAATTAAACTATAAGAAAAGTATATTAAACTATAATTTATATTTCCCATTCATTTTTTTTTCAATTCATCCTAATCATCTGTTGGCCAACTTCCTAAAACTTATCTTTCACGTACCAAATGAAAACGTTCTCCTCTGTAGTTTTTTCCCCTGGGAATATGAATAAACAAGAATTAAGTATAAACAATATCATTGTTTCAGGTTGAAACTGGAAGCATGAATTTCTTCTTAACTGATTGCTGACCGCGTACGTGAACTGTTACGGTCCTTAGTCTCATTTTCTTTTCTGCAATTATGTTTCCCCGAGAAGGGCACCGCCCTGACCGGGACAAGCTCTAAGCTCCCGACTGGGGCTCCGACATGTGTGGTAGTGTAGTGAATGTGTGTGTGTGTAAGGGGAGAGGAAAGGATAAGAAAGAGGAAGAAAAGATCGCGCGTGATCCGTGACCCGTTTGTTAGAGTACTGCTCTGGCATTCGCCTGGTGTTGATCGGGGAGATCACGGAAAACTGATCAGAACAACCGGCCGCTAGAATTCCACCCTCCCCAGACGCCGAGACCAAGCTGCATATCCAGCTAGCATCGAAAACCTGCCACCATCGAACCCGAACCCTCAGAACCTTTGTTCAGGGTCGCTGCAGAGTCAGCTGCGATGCTTCCTCTGAGGTATTTCAGTCAGTGTTTCTTTGGGATCAATTGAGCAATTAGGATAATATGGGATTTAATGAATAAAATAGGTAACCGTAAAGACAAAATATTTCCTTCGCATAAATATTGTTATAATAATAATTGGTTTTCACTACGCTGTGCTGAGAAAAGAGTCCAGGAATATATAAGAATGTATGTTTGTTGGTGGTGTTTTGACCTAAAAATGCGATGGTAATATTGCAGTGACTGTACACCAGGATGTATTTTTTATTGTAGAGGACGAAAGCCAGAGTCTCGTAATAATTTGGAAATGTTTGTCTATTGAAATAAGTATGGAATAATAATGCATTGGAATTTTGCAATTACTAGAATAAAGGTTTGGGGATAAAGATACTTATACGTCATAAAACACAATAAGTTCAAACAAAACATTGTTCTCATGGGGAGTGGCTAATAAAAGTGACGTTTAACCAATTTTAAATAACTGCATATGATGTTGGTTGGAGGTGTTTCCTTATGTTGACATGCTTGTAACACACTTGTGATAACTTGTCCATTTAAAGAACTCACTTTAGCGGTAGTACGCGACAAATCATACACACAGCAGCACAAAGAACAGATTTTCGTAACGAACTCTCTAACAGTTGAGAATTGTCCACTCCAACCTTACCTATCGCCTTACGAGTGCAAAGAATGAAACCAAAATTGTGGACAAATGTAAAAAAAATCTTCAGCTCAAATTATCGTTGAATGTGCAGAAGTTCAAATTCAATGAAAACTCTGGTCTTTATCTAAAAAAAATTACAATCAAAAGAAGGTTGTAAACATTTCAAATCTGTTGTGGTTTGGAAAAATACATAAGCGATTTAAATAGTTCAATTTTCATTTTTGAATTGTGTTATGGTGTAATTAATTTAATGCGACTAGTTATTCTTGTATATATTTTCTATAATTTGTACAATATCTTGTAACTTGCTCATAAAATAATTCTCGTCGTTAATGGCTATTTATAAAGCGACCAAAACTGAATTAAAATAATAACGTGAATTAACTGATTCTTAAAAATTAACTGATTAATAAAGTACATTACAACTTGAACTAGAAAAGGGCGTTGGTTTTATCACAGCACAGCAAACCCTTTGTATCACATACAATCATCTCTAAACGCAAACTTTGAAAATAGGAATATGGGAAAGTATCTACGAAATATAACTTGTGACATTCTTTTCCCTTTTATCTTTGAAGTTCGTCATTCCTCGTTTTGTTGTTCTTTGAAGTTAAATTAATGGTTTCGTTCTTTAAAAGGCGTCGTTCCCCGAACACAAGTACTTACAGAACGTTAGTTTAGTGTCTGCTCAGAGGCAGACTGGTTCAACGGAGGTACAAATGCAGAAGATACAAAAGTGGAAGGCGGAACAAATGAATGCATGAGCCCACGTATGGCTACAGCGCGGGTAGAGCCGGTTTCGAACAAGGCAACGCGGCGGCGGCGGCGGCGGCGGCGGCAGCTAACGGTTGGTCTCACTCCTCTCGCGTCATGGCTTCCGATCGTGCACTTTGTCGTGCTGGTACGCACTGGGATACAGGTTCCAGATGATTTTTCACAGCCCATAGGGCTGCTCCTCACCACGTCGAGAACAGCCTACCCGGAGACACAAAACGTCAGGAATCCTTTATACAGTTCAGACCAATTGGTTGGTTGATTGATTGTCAGTGATTCGGGGCGCGTCAAGTACCGAGGTCATTCGTCCTGTAAGTGTAGTGCGTGCTTTTTCATCAGGAGGTGGCGGTGGTCTCCCCCCACTGGATGGCGAGATTCCGCGCCGACCTACTGTCGATTAGCTGGGTTTTCCTCAACCAGGTATCTCCCACCAGCGGGGCACTGCCCCAGACGGGACAAGTTCTAAGTCCCCGACCCGTCAGGCATGGTAGTGTAGTGTATGTGAGTGTAAGTGTGTGTGAAAGGGGTGAGGGTAGGACAAGGAAGAGGTAGGAAAGATCGTGCGCGGTCCGTTTGTTAGGGTACTGCTCCGGCATTCGCCTGGTGTTGATCGGAGAAACCAAGGAAAACTACCGATCTGAACAGCCGGCCACTAGAATTTTCCTCCAGACAGCGACCTAGCTGGAAAGGTAATGTCGAAAATCCTGCCGCCGTCGGGACTCGAACCTAGGGCCTCCCGGTCAGAGGCACTGCAGTGACATGAGTTGATGCACTGAGCCACCTCTCCCGGTCAGACCCATTGTCTGGAATTTAATTTAGCTGGATTGATTGCAAGGCAACGGGTAAGTTGGCGCCGGATCTCGCCATCTAGCGAGGGAGCCAAGAAGATGCGCGCGGCAAAAATGCACTACACTTAAGGGACTAGTGTTCTTAGTAGTTGACGCGCAAGGAATCACTAATGAATCAATATAATTAAGCAGTTTTGAGAATTCTCAATTTACTGAAACTTGGCATACATAAAATATCGAGAATAAACCTAATTTGCGGGGTATTTCACTTCCATGCGGTAACGTATTTAATGAGTAGTATGGGGTTTTACTTTTCCAAAGCTCTTCGGGCTTTTTGTCCACTGTGTAGCGGTCTCTTTGAAATCTACACCGCAGCTGGTGCGACGGCTGTTTCCGTTTAGTGAGCAGTCTTCTCTCCCCCTCTCTCTCTCTCTTGGCGCCATGGCATGCCGACGCGTCAGTTTGAAGAGTTCTAGGTCGATTTTCTTCTTCCTCAGAAGACACAAACCCATCGCCAAACCCACATCTCCGTCTCCTGTCGGGGACTATCTGAATGGAGGGTTTCCAATTTGTATGGAAATCTTAGGTATTATTGCGAGCCGTACTTTAATATCGGGCCACCTTTTTGGTAATCTTCTGCAAAAAGAGGTACTAGTAATAAATAATACGCATAATTTAATGGAACCAGAGATTTGATCATTTTAATTGCTTGCTACTCTAATAATTGCAGAAAAGAGTGAAATTATAAATATCAAAAACTATTATACCCAGTACTATTTTTTAAGAAGAGAGCTCAACGATATCAGCTCATTTGTATTAATATTGGACCAATGCCAACATAAATAAAAACAAAATGTTAAGAGATAAACCGAATAATGAAATCGAAATAAAACTTCAAAGAGATCAATTTAGAGGGGTTCTGCGCTTTTTGATCAGCTGCGTATACCAATAAACAAATGTTCACCTCCAGTGCAATTGTTCTTAATCTCAAAAGATGCAGCAAGGAAGAATCTACAAGTCGACTTTGTACTGATTTTTAATGAATTTCTCAGAAAAAAAACACTTTTACACGAATATGTGCTCCCAAACATTGAAGTCATTTTTAGTCCAAATTGTCCAAAGTTTTGGGATTAGGAACATATTGATTTATAAATCCCACAGCTCAATATGTAGTTGTGGTTGTTGCTCCTCGAAAAATTTGCTCTTGCCTATTAATTATTTTTCAACTTCGAATGCTCATCTTAACTGTATTAAAATAAATATACTTTTGAATGAGTCATACATATTTTTCGTAATTTCTGGGGTTCTTGTTGAAGAACTGGCTGAAGATCTTGTTGAAGATCTGGCATTCCGACAGCCGCCTGCAATTGCTCCGCAGAAAATCACGAAAACGACCGATCAGGACAGCCAGCCTCTGCATTTCTCTTCCAAGGACAGAACAATGCGCCTTCAACGCATTAGCTAGATAGCTATAGCTACTGGATATGAATGCTTTAATAACGAAAGATCGGGAGAGATGGCCCAGAAGTGGCCACTCAACGGTTGTTACTGCGGTGCCTATGACGGGGAGGTCCTAGGTCCAAGTCCCGACGGTGGCAGATTTTTCGACACTAGCTAAATATATAGGACGAGTTCAGTCGCTGTCTGGAGGAGAATTATAGCGGCCGGCTGCTCTGATCTGTAGTTTTCCGTGGTTTCTCCGATCAACATCAGACGAATGCCGGAGCAGTACCCTAACAAACGGGCCGCGGACCGCGCGCGATCTGTCCTTCCTCTTCCTTGTCCTATCCTCTCCCCTTACACACACACTTACACTAATATGAACTTCTCTACCACTATTGTCGAGAGAGAGAGAGAGAGAGAGAGAGAGAGAGAGAGAGAGAGAGAGAGAGAGAGCTTAGAGCTTGTCCATGCTGGGGCGCATTCCCGCTGCTAAGAGATGCCTGGTTGGGGAAAAACATCGCTAGTCGACAGTAGGTCGGCGCCGAATCTCGCCATCCAGCCGGACAAGACTACCGTCACCTTCCGAGCAAAAAACATGCACTACACTTCTGGAACTAATGACCTTTGCAGTTGACGCGCCCGGAATTACTAACAATCAATCATTACAGAACGAAAGGATATTTTTTTTCCAAAATTCTATTGTTATTTGACCTTTATTGTTTTAAATTACTATTAAGCTGCTTTCATATAATGAACATTCTATATACTACCCGAAGATAATGCATGAACTATTCCAAGAGAGTCATTTAAGTTTACGTCCTCCGATCTACGCAGGTGCAGCAAGACTCGTTTGGAGAGCCAAAGGGTTACGAGAGGGCGAAGGGCGCGTCCAGAGGTCGTGTGGCCCAGGGCGCGAGCGGAGACCCAGGCAGATGAGGAGGGGAGGAGGTGGACGCGCCGGCCAAGGTGGGGCGGCCGGGCGTCGTCCATCATCTCTAATTGGCACGCCGTATCACTCCGCCGCGCCGCCCCCGCCGCCACCGTCGCCGCCGCCGCCTTCCACGCGCCGTTTGCCGCAGCTGGTGTGGTAGAGGACTCAGCCCATATCCTTGCCGCAGCCAGTGTGTATCTATCTGTTTGCCAAAATATCCATTCACACACTCACTCATTCACTCGCCACACTCAGTCGCTGTCTGGAGGAGAATTCTAGCGGCCGGCTGCTCTGATCGGTAGTTTTCCGTGGTTTCTCCTATCAACACCAGGCGAATGCCGGAGTAGGACCCAACCAAACGGGCCACGGACCGCGCGCGATCTTTCCTGCCTCTTCCTTGTCCTATCGTCTCCCCTTACACACACACTTACACTAACATGCACTCACTACCACATACTCCGGGAGACCGGTCGGGAGCTTAGAGCTTGTCCCGGCTGGGGCGGTGCCCCGCTGGTGGGAGAGTCCTGGTTAGGGGGAAACCCCAGTAGCCGATGGTAGGTTGGCGCCGGATCTCGTCATCCAGCGGGGAAAGATCACCGCCATCTCCCGAGAAAAAACATACACTACACTAACGGGACTAATGACCAAAGCAGTTGACGCGCCCGGAAACACGAAAAAAACAAACCAAACCAAACTCGCCACACACACACACTTTCTCGCTATCCACGCCCCCATTGGATCGCTAGACCCCAATGCTCGTTAGCTTCATCGAATACTCGCTCGTTCTTTAAACATACCGCTTGCACGCTCCCTACACTCACCACCCACGCACGTTCGCTAGACACCCCACCTATTCACATACCAGCGATATCACACACTCTCTAGCCACACCGCATGCTCCCTACACATACACCGTCTCTCCCACTGGCCACATCAATAGCACGCTCACTAGTCACGTCGCACGTTGATTACATATGCCGCTCGCATAGCTCAACAGTTCGCTCGCCATGCCACACTTTTGCTCGTTGTAGACGCAAAAATTATGTAGATTAATTCATTACTCATTTCATTCGCAAAGAGCAACCTCTTGCGTTTGTGCATAGTAATAAATGGCACGTAGAATCGTGCCTTACCTTTATTAGTCGAGATCCCTGCGAAGTACCAACAGAAAATTGTACTTATTTTCACTTCTGCATATTGAAGAAAAGCACATGTTTTTCTATCTTTCATTTGTATAGTTCGTCAATTGCATGATATTTTACGTCACAAAGTTTTTCATTTATTTTAAGTTTTGCCTTTTCATGTATAAAGCAGTATTAGATTGTTATAGTACAACGAATAGATCGAAGAGAATGCATCAATTTTTGGTATCTCGCGAGCTTTTATTCTATATCACAATCGTGTGTTTCTGCAGTATGTCCACACACCTTACATTACATTCTTTCGAAAAGGGTTATTTCCCGCTCCATTAAACATTACAGAAGTAAACGATGTAGAGTTTACTTTTTCCAATCACGCTTACATCGTTCTCTTGAGCCTAGCACGTTTCATGTATGATTCATGGAGGGTAATTACGTCCGGAAGATTCCAACACAGATAACGCAATGAATTTCTTAACGGCAAACCCGTTTTATTCGCTGCTGTGGGTTCACGATTTGCCTTTAAAAGAGAAAATAGGCTACGACCTCTTTCATGCCAAAAGAGTTTAATTCGTAACGCCGGGCGTGACATGTATATCGACCTTTATGCCCTCAAATTCGACCTGCAGAAAGGCACGATTCGATAAATGTCATTCTTTTATATTCGAAATACCATCCTGACATTCGATTAGAGAAGTTGGGAAAAAGCGTGCTGGCAAACCTTGGTTGGAACGCCGAGGAGTGACATCGCTCCGAACTGGCAACCTTTGCACGCGATCATGACCCAGAAAACGGCGCGTCCGCCGCTTCGGGCAGACTGCCTGCCGTTCGCATTTCTTAAGTATCATCTTGACATTTGCGAGGAAGTCGAGGGAATACGTGAAGGTGAGGCCCGCTCAACGCGCGGACAGGGAAACGGTGACCCTATCCTGCCGCTTCCATGCACTTCTACGGTACTAGGGGATTGTGCATCGATCTGGTCGACGGGAGAAAGCTGTCGCCCAATTGTGTTTCAGTGTTGTTTGGAATGAAAATGCTGCTTAAAGGATTAAAATTGAGTACATATTTATTTGCTTCAAGTTAATTTTTTTTAATCTAGGGCTTTTATCCAGCCAACAGCCGATTACCCTTTACGCCCCGATGGGACGCATATTCGACCATACACTAGACAAACACTTGCGGGCTCCTCTGATCTGGAGTCAGCAGAACGCGAGGCCCTCCGCGACAACACACACAAAGTCAAGGGACAAACAGCCATCCCGCGACCCTTCAGACCGAAGCGCTGAGTCGGTACACGCTCTTAGCCACCTCGGCCATCCAGGTCGGCAAGGGTTACCTTTCAAGACAAAATATTGTATTCACATAATGCGGTGAAGGTCGTGCTTTTTAATAGAAGGGACCCGCGAACATTTTAGCACAACCCTGACTACATCGTCCGTGTTACAGCGTAATGAGCTGCCGGCATGTCACGAAATGTAACACCGGTATAAATCTTAAAGCTCGCGACAGCTTAAACTTCAAAGGACAGGTGACCATACATCATGCACACGACAGTTGCTTTGCTACTTTGAGCAAGAAATGAATTTCGCTGTACGTATATAACCTTCAGGATCTCTTTAAAACAGAATGAAATTACTACTTAACGATCTCGTTATATTTGAATGTGCTTAAAATGCAAAGTCATTTTATCAGATATTCAAAATATTTCCGGGTACTATATCATGTAATGCATCACAAAAAATCAAATGTAACGTGATATTTTTAAGTAATTACTTACTCCTGATGATTGTATCTTGAAAAGCACGAGCTTCAGCCCTGAACACAGAAGCCTTGAATGAACACAAGTTTCTCTACTAGTACATTATTTCCACTCCTCTCTAAATATACTACTTAGGTTTTAAGTATGTTCTCAAAAATACTTGATTCATAATTCCAAATTTAATTTAAAATTAATTATTTTAAAGTATATTAAAAGAAAAATTATTCAATTTTTAGTTACAATAAACAGTAAGAGCAACATATTTTAAATATTTTTCATATTTATTAAACACACATTTAGACCATGAAAACCTTTCTTTTCAAGGGAATATTACAATTAAAGAAAAATCGACTAGTGCTCGGCAATACATAATATCTGCAAAAAACTATTCTTGGTATGTCAAGAGGCTCAGAGCTATCCAGACAAAACGCCAGTGTGTGGTTCCTTGCTGTCAATCTATTCTAAGCTCGCAAACCCACTTCGCAATTGAGAAAGTACCTACTATTGATGAATTTAAAAACGAATAACCTCACACAACCCTTACCTTTCAGTGTATGGTTGCAATATAATACATCTCGAAATGCATCCAAAAGTTTCGTTTAAATTTTGTAAACTGCATTATTTAATCAATGCATCAATAGACTGGGCCGCGTATATTAGTTCACAATTGTCTATCAACCAATGTGAATAGTGAAGTAGTAAAATATTATTGTTTAAATTAATATAGCACAATTAAAACACTCCAGAGAAAAAGTAATGAAGGGCTAAATTGGATATTTATTTTAAAACAATCACAAGTATACAAATAACTATGAAAAATTTACGTTGAATTTTCATACCATATTTTTACAAATTACTAGAATATTTATGAATCCAAAGACAAGTCTCATCGTACAGTGCTAATTTTTTGCAGAGCAAAACTGAGTCGATTAAACTAATAAATTGTTATATCTCATATAATACTGCATATAATCAGTAGACATCTAATAGAGAAAAAAAACAGTGCTCTCCTCGCTGAACACAATTTTAAAGACTAGCTGATTAAGTGGAACATGGCCATTGCACTCTTTTCTCATTACACTGCCCGCGTATCGTAAATAGAATGCAGAAAACCGCAACTAATGACCGTTGAATAATCATAAACTTCATAATTGAATTTTCTTTTGACCTCAATACTAACAATGTAATAAACGTACTGCATGCCTCGAAGAAAAGAGACAAGAACTTTATATAACAATTGTCCACACTAGTTCTTCCCAAATGGGCGACTATAAAACCTGAACATCGCGGCAGGTGATCAAATTCTCAAGCTACCCAACAACGCTGCTGTTAATATAGTGCATTATTTATGAAGGTGGCCGCTCTACTATCGGACATGAGTGTGAGAGAGTGCACAGTGGGTCAGAAAAAAAATCAATTTATTCGAAAGACATTGTGAAGTAGAGCAAAGAAGTTTCACGATAACACACAAATCTCTCCTTTGCAATCATACTTGTAAAGTTTACAAATGGAAACAAAGGGAAGTTAACTATTCTAGAACGGTATGTTATACATACCTAAGATAGATTTTATATAATACGCATTCTGTTCTAAATGGGGACGCCAACAACAAGTTCAAAAATAATTATTAATTTTACATTACCGTGTTTCTCCTGCAACTCAAATGATCTCGAATTATTGTCGGTGTTTTGAACATTTGGAAGTAAAATATTGAAGCTGTTTGGAGAGGTGATTCCGCGGATACTTCTTGTGAGACAAACACTGTCTTTGAAACATTTGAAAATATGTAAGTAACGTCAATTGAACTTAAGTATTTCTAGTTATTTTTATACTTGTTGTTTTAAAATAAATATCATATTAAACACTTCATTACTTTTTCTCTGGAAAATTTTTTAATTGTCCTATATTATTAAACAATAATATTTGTCTTACACACAGTAGTTGATGGCAGATGATTGTGATCTAATACACGCGGCCCAGGCTATTGATGTACTGATCAACAATGCAGTTTAGAAAATTTAAATGAAACTTTTGGATGCATTTCGAGGTGTAATATATTGCAACCATTCACTCAATGTTTTAAGAATTCTTCGAGGTTATTCGTTTTTAAATTCACCAATAGTAGGCTCTTCCACAAAAGCGAAGTTGATTTGCGAGCTTAGGACAGATAGGCAATATTAATTAATCATGCATATCAACATATAAAAAGTTGAAACAATTTGTTCGGAATTTTTGCATCTACAGATCAGTGACGGATTCTTTCTAGCTTTGGCAAAAATGTCGCCGACTCTATGGCTCTGATAATTGTAGGATGTAAGAATGCTGCCGAGTAATGACAATCGTGCTCTGAAAGATGTAACTCGTAGTATTTCAGTACTCCGGGTGGCTGGCGGAAACAATGGGAAATTTTCCATTCTGGCACTTGCTCCAAATTAACTAATGTTAATTATTAGTGCTAGCCGACCTGGATGGCCGAGGTGGCTAAGAGCGAGTGCCGACTCAGCGCTTCAGTCCGAAGGGTCGCGGGTTCGAGTCCCGCCTTGGGCATGGCTGTTTGTCCCTTGACTTTGTATGTATGTGTTGTCGAGAAGGGCCTCGCGTTCTGCTGACCCCAGGTCAGAGGAGCCCGCAAGTGTATGTCTAGTGTATGGTCGAATATGCGTTCCTCCGGGACGTAAAGGGCAACCGGCTGTCGGCTGGATAAAAGCCCTAGGAAAAAAAATATTAGTGCTACCATCTGAGGGTGCATTGAGAAGCCAACTGGTCCACAGGGTAGTTGGCTATACAAACAGGCTCTAACTACGTACTTCTAAACGAAAAAGAAGTATGAAGAATTTACTCATTCCCAACCAATTGAATTTCATCTCGCTTGTTTCCCCCCGCAGGGGTGGATCACGATGGCGAAGGTTTTCGTGGTTTCTGTTGGAGTGTCGTAGACGACCACAGGGATCCTGAGTATCGCGGCGCCGCTCACGTCGTTAGCCTGAACGTGCGGGCCGTGAGAAGGCGATGCTAAGCTCCTGGTAGTCGGATCCAACCGGGTACCCATCAGTTGGGCCTATGTCACGTCGACCTTTGGGCAGGATAGGGCGAAGGTTGGTTTTCGAAGTACTCCGGTTCCATCATTAAAGTCCGAATACTAGATACCACCCGTCAGGTTGCCCAGGTTCCAGTGTTACCCACGTCGACAGGTGGCGGTAGGCAATGGGGAGACTGGACCTTAGTTCAGGTGGCCCTCAGCTGGGCTCTCGGCTTCGTCGTGGTAGTGGTCCGATACTCTGGGCAAAGAGGAAGGAACTTGTTCCCGGCGCATTTGAGTGGCGCACTAGCCTGGATAGCTAGGATCTCTGAGCTGACAGGGCGACCCGTCTCAGGCATTGTATGTGGCGGTTACCGTGAGAGTCAATTGCGTTTTGGCGGGACCCAGATACCAACCCTACGACGTATTTGTGTGCTGAGGGGGAGGGGTGAGGATAAGCGGCTAGCACCTAGGTGCCCACTCCGGGGTTAATTCCCTCTGGTAAAGACAAGTGCGTGATAGACGCACGGTAGACACATACACGTTCGTTTCCACAGTTGCCCATGGCCAACGCGCCCATTACGGTTTTCCTCTGTTGTACTATACAGGCCATGGGGAGGTGGGGGGGGGGTCACGGTGGAGGGGTGGGGGAAAGGGGGTAGAGGCGACGCTCGTAGTGACCTCGTTGCGGCCGAGAGCAGCCTTGGCAGGCGCCGGTTTCCGATCCCCGGCCCACTTCTGATAACAATGCACGCGCCGCCCGCCACGAGCCCAGCCGGCCGCCACAGTGGTCCGATAACTCCAAACCTGCTTTTGTTCTTAAAATGATCGTTCTTTTCTCTACACTCCCAACGTTTCTTCTCTACACCCCCAACATATTATTTCTGGAACCGCACATTAGACATATGCGACCTGCCGCCACCTCGGGTCATTGATCTAGTAGAACGAGTCACCTTTCACGGCAGCAACCCACTCGAAAGTCAACAAACCCGTCTTCCTCCGGAGCGATATCGACCCTCCGACCCTGCTTAGTGAGGTCTCGCAACACAATCTTGGTAATTCCACCTGGCACTGATAAATAAAAGAAGTGACATTTGAAACTACACACATCAACAAAACTATGGATAAAATGGACACTTCTTGAAAATTTGGAGCATCTTGAAACTGAGCGAAATAATTAGTTTTACCAGACGCAACGGTAACACTACACCGCAAAGTTGCTCAAACCTTACTCACTTTTGTCGACGCTTAAAAAAAGAATTGTTTAAAAATTGCCTATATCGCACCCAAAATTACGCTAAAACTACTCATATTTCTGAAAAATTGTACATGTTCTTATTTTAAGAGGCCTTTGAACAATAGATTTCATTCAAGAAAACCTCCCTCTTCAATATTGTAGTTGTAGGGAACTTTGAATTTTTGCAATTTTCTAAAAATTGGACATTTTAACGACCCTGAAACCTGTGCCATTTTTTAAACTATCCGAGGGCAAATATTAAACAAAACAATTGAAGTCATTTTGAGATAATTTCTAAAATATTGAGGCTTCGATTAAGGTAATCTCAAAAGTCAAAGAGTCCGTTTTAACCTCTCAGGGCCTCGAGTTCGTTTTGATGATTGGGGAAAATCAGTACAATTTCGACAGCGTTGACCACAGGCAGACGGTCGGACGGACGGACAGGCAGACGTTTTGCCATCAATCTATTTTTCGGCATTAAGGACGAAAAAACATTGGCTCTGACTATATAACGTACTAGAGGAAGTAATTTACTATACACGAGAACAATACTTATTTACTTTTTCGTCACCAGGACTCGACGATATGATTTTTCTGTAAAAAATTGTCATTTCTCGACCAACGATTACAATACTTTCTGTTTACTACTTTCATAGTAAGATGAGAAAGTAAAAATTCAGTTTCTTGTTGAAATTGCATAAAAGGAATACACTCGAATGGAATGGAATTTCAAAAGACCTTCGCTCTCTATATAAATGTGGATTATTACCGCCACTAAAAGTTTGAATACAAATACTTTTCATGTTAGTATCACGTTTCATGTTAGTGTCGTTTATTTACAAAATTAATCAAGAAGTACTTGAGAGAAGTGACATTGCAAAATTGCGGAGCATGCACGCTTTTCTGAACCAACTTTCGCTGTATTTTCCATACGTTTCCCCTTTGTAATCCCACTTTCCTCTGAACTAAGTGTATCAGGCCCTGTCACTTGAGTACATTTATTAATACAAAAATTCGGTTTCGAAATTGAATGAAAAGTAGATACCCCAATAATTTTCCTTTTCATCCTTAAGACAACTAGTGAGACAAATTTCATAATTATGAAAGTACAGACCGCTTTATGAAACAGACATATGTTATGTGGAAAGATAACTACAAATCACACTTAAATAATTTGTCATGACTCAGTATCACATTTTTTTTAGCCAACATATTCTTAAATGAACACTACACTTTATTTGGTAATCCATCCTACAAATCACGATTTTTTCTCGTTTTCCCTATCTTTTCCAAAATACTTTAAATCTATCAGATATGAATTACGCGAAAATTGCATTTTTTTTCTGTTCTTAAAGCTGCTTCGCCCCACTGTGTGCCTGGCGCGTGGGGCTGTGCCGCTTTGCGGCTCCGCACTGCAGCGCCCGCTGAGCGCCTTGACCCCGATGCGGTCGCACTCCCTCCCTGCCCCCCCCCCCGCCTCGGCGCACATCACTCGTACGCGAGCAGCTACTGTCACGTGCCGTCACACGATGTCCCAACGCTCGCGTCGCACCTGCGTTTCGTCTCACTTGTGTAGCAATCGGGCTCGCCGAACCGCGTGCACGAGGCGAGTTATTAAAAGTTTCCGTCCGTCTCCAGGAGGAATGGACCGGGAGCGGAAGCTCAGTGCATCAACTGATGTCACTGCAGCGCCTCTGACCGGGAGATCCTAGGTTCCCACTCCCCACGGCGGCAGGATTTTCGACACTAGCTTTTCAGCTAAGTCGAATTCAGTCGCTGTCTGGAGGAGAATTCTAGCGCCCGGCTGCTCTGATCGGTAGTTTTCCGTGGTTTCTCCGATCTACACCAGGCGAATGCCGGAGCAGTACCCTACCAAACGGGCCACGGACCGCGCGCGATCTGTCCTTCCTCTTCCTTGTCCTATCCTCATCCCCTTACACACACACACACACACACACACACACACACTTACACTAACATGCACTACACTACCACATATTCCGGGAGACCGGTCGGGAGCTTAGAGCTTGTCCCGACTGGGGCGGTGCCCCGCTGATGGGAGAGGTTAGGGGGAATCCTGGTTAGGGGGGAAACTCCACTAGCCGACAGTAGGTCGGCGCCAGATCTCCCCATCCAGCGGGGGAAGACACCGCCATCTCCCGAGAAAAAACATACACTACACAAACGGGACTAATGACCGAAACAGTTGAAACACGAAAAAATCAAACAGGAGTAATGGTGCTTCGGCAGCTTGGTCCAAATCAGCCACTGGCTGGAGGTGAAATCTAGCGGTCGGCTGCTGTGATCTTTTCCATGTTTTTTTTCTTTTCTTTTTCTTTTTCAATCAATACTAGGTGAATGCTGGAGTAGCAACTGAATATACTAGACATGGATCGTGGGTGATATTCCGTTCCTCCTCTCTCCCTTACACACACACACACACACACACACACACACACACACACACACACACACACACACTCTTATACTTAAATGCCACACAACACTACCACACATGTCGGGAGATACGTCGTGAGCTTAAAGCTTGTCTCGGCTGGGGTGATGCCCCTCTAGGGGATTTGTGGAGGGGGAAAACCTACGTGTGTTACTAGCGCCGAATGTTACATTCCAATGGGGCAGAAAAAACCGCCACCTCTCGGCTATAAGATGCGCTTCACTAATACATATATTGCCTAATGTTGTTGATTCGCCCGGGAAAACACTCGCATGGTACTGTTTGAGATATGCTGCATTATTGGGGTAGGCATTTTCGTCAGAGCACAAGATAAAAGATGTACCACAATGTTTATGTTATGGAAAGAAATTTGTTAAGAAATTGTGTATTTGAACTTACAAACATTTCATCACGTTATTTCAAACAACAAAGAAATGAAACACCTTGTCTTTGGTTTTGAAACACACCTATACTTCGGACTATTATCTTTTAGATGTGTCCCTTTTTTCCCTTTTTAGGTGTATCCCTTTTAGGTATGCACCGTCGATGTGGAGATGGACGTTTCAACTCATCACCTGACTATAAGCTTGGGACCCAATTATTTGTTTGTCCATCGAAAATCCACCAACTGTTGCCACACGAAGACCTGGCAGTTTATCAGTTTTCGTACGTTAGTTACGGACTTACACAGCGCATTTGTTTACATATCCCGAGCCCATGCGACTTGCTGATGATGATAGCAAGCATTGCCGCAAACACACGTACGTAGATCAAACATGGTTCAAAATCTTATCGTGACAATCCATTTCTATGGAAACAATGCATAATATTAAAATGCTGTGTCCAGGAATTCCCAGTGGTTTCGTAACAAAGCATTCAGACTCAAAGCATTAAAGACTTGCAGAGCAGGGATATGCGTTAGATGTTAACTCACCCTGTCACTAATTACACTTGGAAGAGGGATGGCGAACCTTTAAATACCCTGCGTCATTTTTCATTAGAGAGTTTGTGCACGCCATAGCGGACAGAGCTATCAATCTTCTGCGCATGCGCAGACGCACCAAAGTGATGCGAAACTTCAATTGCGCATGCGCTGATGATCGATAGTTCTTTAACGTTCGAGTGTGCACAAAATCTCTACTTACAAGTTCATACCCGCCATACAACTCAAGTACCGCAATAAAGACGCACAGACACGCAAATAAGTTAATTAATATACGCCGTTTGGAAAATCACGCGTTTATTGGAACAGCAGTTTACAACACTGAAAGATGATCTCTTGGGCCATTGATGTCGTTAACTCCGCTGACAGGGCTGCTGCCAACGGAGAGCGATAAATGTGCCACAAATAACAATTAATTTTCCCATTTCTCATTAAATTCATTTTTGCTGTCACTTTATTCACCGCTTTTGTTGGTTGTGATGAATAATAAGAATATGAAACAGCATAGACGTGCGCAATAGAATAATAACTACATAGAAATGGAAGTCTATTAAAAGAAAAGAAACTTCCATGTACTACATTCAATATTAATGTTGAAAACAGGCAAATAACTCCAAAGAACTGATAAATGAGCAGGCAGTGTGAATTGAAAACAGAGCAGCCTGGTATTCAAAAATATAAAGATGGATGATGTAGTGTCAACCTGTTTTCAAAGAATTCATAGGTAAGAACAATGCACCATTTGTAATCATCCAATCTAACCGGGAGGTCCTAGGTTCGAGTCCTGACGGCGACAGGATTTTCGACACTAGCTTTCCAGCTAGGTCGAATTCAGGCGCTGTCTGGAGGAGAATTCTAGCGGCCGGCTGCTCTGATCGGAAGTTTTCCGTGGTTTCTCAGATCAACACCAGGTGAATGCCGGAGCAGTACCCTACCAAACGGGCCACGGACCGCGCGCGATCTGTACTTCCTCTACCTTGTCCCATCCTCTCCCTGACACACACACTTACACTAATACGCACTACACTACCACATATTCCGGGTGATCGGTCGGGAACTTAGAGCTTGTCCCGACTGGCGGTGCCCCGCTGGTGGGAGAGTCCTGGTTAGGGGGAAACCCCACTAGTCGACGGTAGGTCGACCCCGCCATCTCGCCATGCCCCAGCGGGGGAAGATCACCGCCATCTCCCGAGAAAGAAACGTGCACTACACTAACGGGACTAATGACCGAAGCAGTTGACGCGCCCGGAAACACGAAAAAATCAATCAATCAATCAATCAAATGTAATCATCCAATGTGCAACGTTTAGCATTTGCGATAGTTGGCCAACTTCTTGGAATTTACTAAACAATGAAACAAACAAATAAAACTTAGAAAACTAACAACTATAAAATTTATATAATAAATATTTAATGATCGTACTTTTTAACCTGAGGTTCTCTAAATAAGCACCCAATTATACTGGAAGGGGCCACCCCTCCGCTGAAATCCACAACTTCCTTCCAGAATTCATTCCGTCTGAGAGTGACAATGTAGAGGTCTACCCCCTTGAAACTCAAAAAGCACGTTTAAAGCATTTTAAAAGCTATTTAAAGTAGAATATTGTTAAAGGGTACAATTTTTCGTCAGTGCTGCTCCAAGAAATGATGATGACCCCCTCCCTGAACTACGCCTCAGCATTGACAACACTTGAGGCCGCCAACCAGGCTGCGCCTTCTCCATCTCCGTTCCCGCTTTCTCCCCTCGCCTCTGCGCCCCGTCCCACCCCCTCCCCGCCCCTCCCCGCCCCGCCCCTCCCCGCCCCTCCCCGCCCCTCCCCCCGCCCCTCCCTGCCCCCCTCCCCCGCCCCCTCCCCTCCCCGCCCCTCCCCGCCATGCCACGCCACGCCATGCCACGCAACGCGACGCTACGCCACGCTCACCACGCCACGCCACGCCACGCCCCACCACGCCCCACCTCGCCCCGCCCAGCACCCCCGCCACGCGCTCCCGCCACGCCACGCCACGCCACGCCACGCCACGCCACGCCACGCCACGCCACGCCACGCCACGCCACGCCACGCCACGCCATGCCACGCCACGCCACGCCACGCCACGCCACGCCACGCCACGCCACGCCACGCCACGCCACGCCACGCCACGCCACGCCACGCCACGCCACGCCACGCCACGCCACGCCACGCCCCGCCACGCCACGCCACGCCCCGCCCCGCCCCGCCACACCCAGCCACGCCCCGCCACGCCCCGCCACGCCACGCCACGCCACGCCACGCCACGCCACGCCACGCCACGCCACGCCACGCCACGCCACGCCACGCCACGCCGTGATGCATGGAGATACGGAACCGGGCGACCTCAGCCTCGAGGCGGCCCGGACGTGGATAAATAGCCCTTTACAGGCGCGCATTTCGCCGGCCTAATCCACTGATTGATTCCTGGCTTGATTTGTGTCTTCATACTGCCGCTCGCCGCGCCACCAGCTCGCTTCCCAGAAAGACTAACGACGATATTCTAAATATTTATGCGCACTATCGATGTTTTTAGTCTTGATTCATTTCGTCAATTCTTCTCCCCCCCACCCCACCGCATTGTAGGCACAAACGACGTTGTCGGACCTTGACCGCTCACTCCGTTGGTTCCTCTACACTTCACCTGACCTGCAACGCGGCCATTCATTAATGTAGGAGTCGGTAAATATTTCTTGTAATGGGAGAACAAATAAATATTTTTAGTTTCTGCGCACAAAGAGAATCAAGGTTGTTTAAAAAACTTTTCTTAACTTCAACGAAATTTGTTTTAATTATTTGTTTTAAAAACTCCTTACTATTAAGCTCAAAGCAAGATTTTGCAAAATTATTTAACACATCAATCTTAATAATAGAAAACTGAAATTGTTTGAAATTGAGGTCGACTGTTAGAAAGAATGGAATTAATTTTCGGAAATACTATCTTTGAAATTGAAAGTCAGTATTTAGTATCATCAAACTTTATTGCATTTTTACTTAAAATTTATTTTTTTATTTCAAAATATTCTTTATTCTCAGTACGCAGGAATTATTTTATAGAAGAGTTTCATCCCTTTGGAAAATATTCGTATAATTTAATCAGAGATTGCAAACGAACTTCGTATTTTAGAACTCGCCACAGATGGTCATTCACATACTACTTTCGCATTTTGAAGAATTTCAAAATATAAAATTTATTCTTCCCTTGCAAAACAGAAACGGTGTAGATCGTTCAGTTAGTCCTTTCAGAATCCTTTATTTGGTTCAAACTTAATGGAAGCAGAAAAAATTCCGAAGTCTTCGGTGAAAAGCAAAACCCTTAAACATACACCACTTTAGCGCAGTCAGATGGAAATATCAGACTGGCAGACCGGATTAAGCCCGTGAGCCGTGAAATTCGATCCATGAATTCGAGCAAGATTGGCTGATAAATAAATTGCCAAAAAGAAACGGTGTAGATCGTTCAATTGGTCGATCATTAGAATACGTTATTTGGTTCAAACTTTATTGAAGCGGGAAGAATCCCAAAGTCCACGGTAAAAAACAAAATCATTAAACATAAACCTCCTTAGCGCAGTCGGATAGAAATATTAGATTGGCAGACCGGATTAGGCCGGTGAGCCGAGGTTTATCGACCCTTGAATTCGAGCACGATAAGCGATAAATAATCACGATTGAACGCTGTGCCTTCACTGTAGGTGTTGGCGAGATGCAAACGCAGAGCTCGCCCCCCCCCCTCCCCCAGCGCCACCGTTTCTGGAGCGATGATATACGAGACCTGTGCATCTATCTCCGATACCTACGCACTTCAGCAATTTCACACCGTCACTCCATCGCCGCGACGCAATTTGTCTTCATTAATGTCACGTCCTATTCCGAACTGAGACGCCACATTGGGTCCAGAATAGCAGTTTGTTGTTCGTCGTGTTCTAACCAAAGATAAGCAACTGCGGCGAATGTGTCAACAGAAAAAGAAATGAATGAAAGAGTCAAACGGAAGTGAAATGAAATAATTATCAGTTTGATAGACTGTGAATAATGTACGTCGAAAAATAAATATTTGAATGTTTTCACAATTACGATTTACACGTCCTAAATGCAATCGATCCGCAGTTTCAACTGCCGCAGTCACGATAAATAAATATTCTAATGGATTCATTTCATAGAGCGATTATAAAATTCTATCTGTGGATATTCGTTCCAGAACTAGTCGTAGCACGAAGTATGGAAGCATCTTCGATTGTATTCAGACATTCATTGGGGGTGAATTGCAATCAAACATTTCTAGACCTGCAAGAAGTTGTATATTGCCTTTAACATCCCGGCCTAGCCATATAGAATCAAATAAATGTTTAATATTTTAACAAATGGTGTACGAAAAATAAAGAAATATATCTAAATAAAATAAAAAATCTGTATTTCTCGTATAAAATCGTATGTCTTCCCATTATTGGAACTTTTTATAAATAATATTTTTTTAAATTTATTAAAATGTTACGTTAGGAATCATTAGACGTGATGAGAGGTCGTTTAATTCTCCGTGTGACATTTCCTCTCAATCAACGTACAATCTCACTATCAGATGCAGGCGAATTAATAGGGCGCCGCAGCTCAAAAAGCGCCCTTTTTTTCTCGGCCGAGCCCTTTGTAGGTCGCCGCGAGGAAACCGTTGCGGCTCCATTTCATTGAGCCCCTGAAAGCGACGTATAATTCACACACAATAGGCATTGTAATGCCCGACGGATTTATTCGCTGCCAGGAAATGGGTTAGGCGTCTCTTTCCGATAACCCTTAGGGGCAGCAGGGAGGAAGGTATGGTACATGCGAGACTACATGTTCTTGAGGCAATATCAGTGTTTATTCGTATTGCGTCTTCATGTTATTTAATCTTTTTTTCGTTTAGTTAGCTAAATATTCTCATTAATTCCATGAAAAATCGGTGATTTCCTCTATGTTAATAGCATGCGTGCAATAAAAACTCCACAACTTTCAATCAGAATTCAGAAAATAATCAAAATAGTTTAATTAAGACATCATAAGACAGACCCGGCCAAGGATTTTCCAATCAGCCATGATACATGAAAAAAATGTATCACAGATTACGTACCTACGTCAACTACATATAAATAATGAATGATTATAAATAAAGTGGTAAAATTGGTCTATACGTTAAGCTGACTAATGGAACAACATACAATATTAAACATGAATAAATTAAATGTTTTACATGAAAAACATTTGGTCTTAGCATTACAAATGTAAATGTCAGTTGTGTTTACCTGTTTTAAAAAGTACGCCAGTAAAACTGACAGAAGTGACTCTTTTTACTTTCTAATGTATTGTTACTATCTAATTATACATGTATTCTCTCTCATATCTGTCTTAACTTTTCCTGGGAAGTAATATTTTAATGACTTCGTCAGCTTCTAATATTTCATCCGGAATATGTTAATTTTTCTTCCATTTCCCACATTTCTTTAATTGGTAAGTCACTATAGTTATCATACGTACGTAATGCATGGCCCACTAAAGTAGGCCTTTTTCAGAAGCAATACAACGTCATCAAATGTATGCCCTGAATGGTAAAGATGTGCTTGAATTTCTCAAAATTTAAAATATTCTTCAATGAAAACTAAAAAATACTGAACGTAGCATGTGGATAAAGGAGTATAATTGCACACGTGGTAAATAAGAAAACTCGTTATCGTCGCTCGTTTTCTTGAACATACCACTCATTCAATTATACCCCTCTCTATCCATTCGTTTAATTACTTTAATTGTTTCGTTATCATTACGATTGAATATGTAATATTTGTACTTGTTGGTACACAAAGTACGTAGTATAGATAAAGTTTTATGCAGCAGCACAAAACGCCGATTGTTCGGCAAAAAATTCCTATTATAGGTGCCGAAAAACGTGATAATTATTATCGTTTCTTTATTAAGTAAATGACTTGGTATAACACTAATGTAATCATAATCCACGTTTTGTGAGTCCTTCGTGCCGAAAAAAATGGTTTACGTCAAAACTTCTGTCAGTCTGTCTATCTGAACACGAAATCTACGAAATGGTAGGCAGGTTTATTACTAACATTAATATACCCCATATGATCTGGCTGATGACGTGACTTCTTGAATTTGATGCTGATAATTTGACTTTTGGGGGTACATTAAAGGAAGCCCAATCCTAAGGATATTTTTAAAATATTCTCAAACATGAGTCAAACTTTTTTCATTATGTTTTTTGTCAGGTAGAGCTTATAAAAATGGCCCAGATCCCATTTTCGATTAACTCTCTGAATTATCGAAAGTCGAAAAAGTTTGACCATTTTTCGATGTCTTACTACAACAAGTATTGAAGATAAATGTTTGCTTTGTCGTATACTTCTTATGCAACGTAGGGAAAGCTGTAACTCGTGCATGTAGTTCTACGTCTGCCCCTCTTGGCGTCGCTATGGTAACACGAAACCTCGCTCCTTTGTTTCTCACGCCTTACATCCCTATTGGCTAAAGTTCAAGCTTGCGCGTGAGTGTCGGTTCCTATTTGTCTCCTGATTCGAGTATATTGTCTTAGAAGGATTTCGGATCCTGTTTTTGTTGTGAACTCTTTCTTCTATATTGTTCTCAGGGAAGCGAGTGGACCATGTTACGTCATGGAAACTTTTAACTTACTTCTCTCAATTTGCCCTTTCTGCCACTCTTGACAGTTTGCTGTTCTTCTTTTCAGTATAATTCCAATCCTAATGTAAACGCATTAGGGTTGGAGTTGTGCCAAAAAGAAGATAATTTCTCTTTCATAGTTCGTACGCACCTTCTTCATTTGTTACACATTCTATGCATTTCCATTCCCTGGCACCTTGCGCGAATATTTTCTTGCATTGTGGCAATGATGTGACGTTATTTTGCTTCCTAGACTCCGCTTGTACTCGCCAAGAGAAAGAGGTTGGTAGGGAGTCGCAAGTCCAGTTATTTAATATGTTGAAATTCTCGGGCTCTAAGTCTTGTCAGAAGATTGTAGTATGGTTGATCAGCACAGTGGAAAGCAAACAGATGTTTTCTTGCAGTGCTTAAACAAAAGTCCTTTGCTTCAGATGAAAAGGTTAAAAATTAGAGAATTATTACAGAAACCTCCGTCTAATTGAACAAAACATCAGAGAGTTCCCCCTACGGCAGAGCCCAGAAGAATCTTTTATAGCACGCAGCGTAGGGTCTGAATCATGATACGTCCGTGTGGGAGGCACATGACCTCCCTTCCTTTGCAGTGCCCTGTCGCCTGGTCATCAAAGTCTCTCTCCCTCAGGGCCTTTCTGTTTGGGTACCCTCGCTCAAAACAAACGAGTATCAGACCTCGCATGGCGGAAAAATAACGGGGAGTTACTCCGGCGCACCGATTTTTGCTCGTTGTGCGCAGCACCAGTTTGAGTCACGAACCACGTGATCACAGCACGGGCACTTTGTTTGAATAGCCAGGCCAGACGCAGGCCGTCATGTCGCATTGAAAGCGAGTAGTGTTGAGAAACATTTTTAAAGTGGCATAAAGGGACAATTTTCAACGGTAACCAACCAAAAATTACATGGTGAAGGTGTGAAAGATGCCACATTTACAATAAATGCTTCAATGATTTGTAACAAGGTGATAATTTTGGTTTCAGGCTAGATGTAAAATTCCCGCTAATATTGTGAAGCAAATTGTTTGAAGTGGGATACGATGTACCCCCGAGACCACGCCCCGTCAGCAATTGCTTAATACATAACCCTAACGGTTCACAGGTGCTGCCAGAGATGCCATGTTAGTGGCTCCTTTTTTGAGAAATTCTAAGTGTCCATGGGCACATTATGGATTTGCACTCGGATATATCTTGCCTGCGTCTGTTTATCGTAATAATTTATTAGACAGAAGTGGAATTCCATCTATTGCTGCCCTGCGGCAGAACCTACATCTATCTATTCTATTGTGCCCTCGCTCCGCCCTGCCCCGCCCCTCTCTGCGTTGCTGCCAACTGGAAATACCTGATTTCCTCACTCACTTCCTCACTAAAAATATATTGATTTTATTTCTTATTGTGATTTCCGCCCCAAACTTCAGTAACTTTAAAACTAAAAATAATCTAACATACAACCGGGAGAAGTGACTCTGGGCATCAGTCGATGACACTACAGGGCCTCGGACCGGGAGGTTCGAGTCCCGACGGTGGCAGGATTTTCGACATTGTCTTGTCAGCTAGGTCGAATCCAGTCGCTGTCTGGAGGAGAATTCTAGCGGCCGGCAGCTCTGGGCGAAAGTTTTCCGTGGTTTCTCCGATCAACATTAGACGAATGCCGAAACAGAACCCGAACAAGCGAGCCACTGACAGTGCGCGATCTTTCCTTCCTCCTCCTAGTCCCATCGTAACCCCTTACTTGAACACACACTAATACCCACTTCACTACCAAACATTCCGGGAAATAGAGAGCTTAGAGCTTGTCCCAGGAATGGCTGTGCCCAGCTGGTGGAAGATGCTTGTTTAGAGGAAACCCTGTTAGCCGACGTTTGGTCGGATCCGGATCTCGCATCTAGCAGGGGAAGATTACCGCCACTTCGTGGAAAAACATGCACTACACTTACGGTACTAATTTCATTACCAAAACGCACCCGGAATCGCAAATAAATCAAATCTAAACTAAAAATTAAAATATCTGTATTAATGTATATTGTTTTTTAGGAATTGTATACACTATACCAATACATTCAACCGATTGCCACATAGTAAAATTTACTGTTTTTGATATTTTTTCTCACGTATTTATGAAGAAAAGGTTAAAATTGATCTTCACTATCGCGCCGAGGCTACTGACGTTTAAATATAATTTAATTACTTTTAATTGATTTGGAGTAAGCGTTTTAGAGTTCTTGAAATGTGTAGCTGACGGAATGGAGCCAATATCTACTTAGAGAATTAAATCTTAAACATCGGGGATCACAGCGAATACCAGCTTGATAAAAGCTTTCTATTATCCAAAATAACGTCTTTTTGTTCAATTTTCCACTACACTGAAAAACAACGTTGACACATGTTCAATTCCTCCCAATACTCATTTCCCGTTACTCATTTACTTCAATTCTTCTTCTTCTTGCCGAACTTAGTCTCATCAGTTTAAATAATCATTCTTTCACCACACAAAGGTACATTTTCACTCTCCACTATAATAAAACACCATCTGATTATTCATCTATCTGTCCTAGTTTTAGCATAACACATAAATAATTTATAATATTTCACTTTCGTTAGTGCAACTCGCAAATATGTAACTAATCATGCTTAACTTACTACAAGTAAACCAATAATTCTTTCGTATAGGACTCATGTGTGCATTCACACCTTTTTACAACAATATAATGCACATCCATCAACAAAATTACTTTTTCTAATAAATTTATTTCTATTAAACATTTCATACATGCACATCTACACGTAATTAATAACAAACCTAAGTTACTTTTCTAAATACAGTGAATAAAAACTATCGTAATCATTCACAAATATGAACATTTCGAATTAGACTATTGAATATTAAATAATCAGACTTCTCCTACCCTATATACAATTCCGTGTATTGATGAACTTTTATTAGTTTTCACCGATTTTCTTCTGATTTTACTTTCTTATGTCTTCCGACAAAATTGTGAGATGATGTAGAAGCTGGCCAAAATTACCAAACTCATCCTCTTGCACAGGTGCCGAGGCCGAGTTTCGATTTCTCTTGTAGGATTTCTACAGACAGGGAAGCTGGAGTGGTTGTGAATATTTAAAATTAATTATTTTCTAATATATGGATCAATCTTTAATTATGAACAAAACTGAATTACAGAGCTGATGTGAATCACAGAAAGAGTGAAAAGTATATATGCCATAAATGGAACCCTTGCGGTGCACCTGATGAGAGCACAGAGCAGACGCGGGCGGAACGGGGAGAGATCGTGAAGGCAGAAGCTGTTCCGCTTGGGACATCGCTTAGCAGTCGGCGCTCTTCTGAGAGCAAAGCCAGCTAGCGAAGATATGCAGCTTCCTTGGAAATTTGATCACTGCAAACAACATTATCGTAATCCAAGCTCTTCAGCTTCTGACTTTCTGTCCAAACCAATTCTGTCCGTGCCTGTTCAGATTTCAGCAGAACATCCGCTACGCTTCATCAGTTTGAATTGTAAATGAAGTTACTCGCTGTGCAAAATTATTGATTATAAATCAAGCTGCATAAAATATAATTGTCTAAATGAATGTGCTCTTATAATAGAAAGATGGGTATCAAGTGCAGATAACTATCTGATAAAACGTTTTACACTCGATCCCGACATTCGTTTCAATCGGCAGTACAACTATTGATATATTTAACAACATTCAGTCACTTCTAGTGGCAATACCATTGGCATTACAAAGAGCAAAACAGCCAATTTAGCTTCTCTTTAAATTGACCTCAGAAATGTTATTTCACCTGAAACATTATGAATCGTTAATTTTTTTTCTATCTCTTGTAGCACTTATATTAGTCTTCATACCTTTGATCATTTCAGATTTTGCAATTTTTTTATCGCGTCGTTTATTAACGTAAGTTTTAATTATGAAAAACTGTGATTTCAGGATTACGTTGCGGCTGTGGCGGCAAAGCATAGCTTTTGCGCGTAGTCCTTTCGCGTATTTCCACACATACTTGGCGCAACCTAGCGATGATTCTGCTCAGCTGCGCGAGCAGGAGTCGACTGCGCCTACGCAGACGCCCGCCCGCTCGGAGGCCGCGCCACAGCTCTACGCAGAAGGCCAGCGCAGACGCTGACAGACCTGTGCACAGCAGCTGCAGATGTCCGACAACGTCTTTCAGTGTCAGGACCTTTGTTGCATTGTCGCACTGTGGTCTGATATTCTTTATGGCCCCCAAGCGCAAGAGTAGGGATAAAGATACATTAAAATCGTCCTTCCACTTACGAAGATTACCCGTCTCTTCCGTTTGTAATATAAACAGTTTCAGAATTTCGGACCACGGCCAATTCCTGTTGAAAAGGAGAAATATATTAATTAACGTTAAGTACGTTAAACATACTGAAACTTGAGTAACACCTTTCGCCGTGTTAATTATTTGCAATTGTCGAGAATATAGACAATTTGCGGAAATCGTGACCGTCACAGTTTTTGTAGTAAAAAAATCGAGCCACTTTTGAGAAAAAGATTGTTTTAATGTTTTCAAAAACTGCTTATATTTCACGCCAAATTACTCGAAAACTACTCTTATTTTCGAAAACCTGAAAATGACCGTTTTAAACAATGTCTTTGAAAAACTGAATTTATTAGCAAATAATCACTGTCTTCAATATTGTAGTTGGAGGAAGACGCTGAAACAACTTTGAACTGTTGCAATTTTCGAAATATCAGGGATTTTGAAGCAAATGAGACTCGCGCCATTTGTAAAAGTTCATTACACTATCCATCAAGAAAGTTCAATCACAAAATTTGGAGCCATTTTTGAGAAAATATTGAAAACGTTGAGACTTCCTGTAAAGAAACCGTTAATAGTACAATATCAGATGTTTCAAATTAGTTTCAATATAACAAATTAAGAGTAAATGAAAAGAAAACTGTTTTAATGCAGTTTTCCATTTCAAATAAACAATTCTGTACTCCAGTGAAAATGAATGGTGTACCATTGACTGATGTTACAGCAACAAAATTTTTAGGCCCCTCAATTCAGTCAAACCTCAAATGGAACGTCCATTTAAAAAAATAGAACACAAAATTAAGTTCATTATACTACGCGTTCAGAATTCTTTCAAATTCAGTCAGCCTTCATACTTCTCGTTGTGTACATTTTCTAAATGTTCATTCCCGTCTAAGATGTGGCATAATATTCTGGGAAAATACATCTTATAGCTCCCAGACTTTTAGATTACAAAAAAGAATTGTACGATTAATAGCAAATTCCACCAACGTGCTTCTTGTAAGCCTCTCTTTATTACCTTAGGAATTTTACCATTACCTTGTTTCTTGATTTACAAATCAGTGGTGTTCGCTAAAAATGACTTATTTAAAGGCGGGAACATATTTTCAGAAAACGTCGATGTCTCGACATAACACTCGACATAGTAATCATATTCATTAGGTGACAGCATTAACAGGTCATTACAAAAAAAAATTCACATACATGTCCCCTTTCCCTCACTAAAATTGGCCGGCAAAATTCTATCTTCCCAACCGCGCCGACAACTTTGGACACCCCTGGCAGGGAGGGACGCGTTGACCAATCGCTAGCAGGTAGAACCACAGTTGTTTCTGATTGGTGCAACATCCCAAGGGGTGGAAAGGACGCTGTCTCAGGGGGAGAGGGCTAGTTCGTTTACGTACGAGGCGGAAATATCGTCATATTTCCCTGCCGAAGGAGAGATTTTGCCTGCGCGTACGCCACGACGAAAAAATATTTCTGAGCGGGGTTTTCCGTCCAGAATTATTGTCAATAGACCAGTAAATATTTAGCATTTTAGCAACAATTGTTTCTAACTTTTAGAAATCGATTTGTAACTCCTGTCAAACTGCTATTTTGAGATGTTCATTTCAGGCACAATTTGCGGACCCTTCCCGGCCGTTCTAACGCATATTTCGAATTTGTTTATAAAATTATAAATTGTTGCAAAATTGTTAATTCGCGATTTTCGGCTCTGGGACATCGGAGACTCTCCCCCTTTAGATTTGCAAAAGTTGGAAATTGTTGCCTGCTACGCTTAAAAAGCACTTATTATCCGAATAAAAGAAGAATGTGGTTGACAGTTCCCGGTAACATGGTGACGTCAGCTCCGTAACCTAGGCAACAGCGAATCAGAACTATCGCCATTTGCCCGATGTTGTCACGTTTGAACTGCCAAATGAATCGCGTATCCGGAGTGCTGCAGTTTATCGGCTGAGCGTCGACGTTTGGGAGTAATTGGCGAAGGATGAGAAAATGTAAGTTCCTTATTTATTTTCTTTCTTTTACGTGTTACGATTTTTCCCGATTTCTCTCAGCTGTTCGTCTTATTGTTCAAAGCACGTGGTAGAGCGCGCAGTACGCGGCAACGCCGCCCCCATCCACACCGAACTGTCAACCACATTCTTCTTTTATTCGGAGTATAGCTTATAAACAAATTCTGTGGCCAATTTAATTACGCTAAATCCGTCTTTTTATGGCGAGTATGAACATAACATTTATTTTGTTTTATATTCTCTTTGAAGTCCTGCAATTTGTAAGTCAATATGTTTATCAAATAGGGAAGAAATTGTTTATAAAGAAATTATTTTTCAAGGTGCATTACCTCGAAACGATAGTTTCTGCTTTTCTATCAAAAGATGTTGAGCAATCGAATAGCTGTACTATTAATTTTTTTCAAAGGCTCCTGTTAAAACCGAGAGTTAGAAACTATTTGTTCTTCTCGTTTAACCATTACCATTAAAAATAGGGAAACACACTATTAGCTGTTTGCTGAAAACTGTATTGGATTGGACAAATGGAATGTTAAAGTTTTAAAATAAAGAAATATTTATTTTGTATGTTGAAAGTTCACATAAGTATAATCACACATCAGAAAATGCTAATTTATTTGCACAAGTATAGACATTTCTAAATGAACGTATATAAATTTTAAGTTAATATTTTCAATTCAATTTATCATTCAATAATTCAGGATCATCTTTCTAAAACTGTTAATTTAATGTTTTAATTTTATAATATTCGAATCTGAGTACGTATGGTAAATCTTTGCTAATCTTTGTTAATGCATGTTTTTAAACAACATTAATTATTATATTTAAAACATTTTTTAGATTGGCGAACATTTCAATGAAATTTCATGAATTCCTAGATGCTTGAAAATAAACACTTCTAATATTTAATTATTGTTGGGTCTTAAAATTTAACAAAGACATGTACTTGGTAAAACGAGTTGTTACTACTGCGACATACCAATATGTGGGACATTGTATTGCGTGACATTTATTGTTGACAGGGTGAATGGTAAGGATAGACATATGTAAATATGGCAGCCTAGCAACGGTAGACGAGTTGTCGTCAAGGTCAACAAACGTCTTTGCTTTGAACCACGGGGCGCGGCTAGTTGATAAAGTAAACTGTTTGGGGATTGGCCGAGAAAGCAATGACAGTCTGGGGCGCGGCTAGTTGAATTTGTAAGTAACTGAGGGATTGGCTAGGCATGGAATGACAATGTATTTTGACGGAAGCGGGTCGAATTGTTTCTGACAAGAAACAGTAGAAAGTATGGACCGACTTTTGAAGGGCTGAAAGAGGGGAAGATGGAGGCATTCCGACTTATGCCGTGGTGCTGTGCGGATCGTGTGTAGATAATTGATGTTGAGAGTTTGGGAATTGTGAACATCTACTTTGGAGCGTATGGTTGTCGGACTTAGAATATTGATGTAATGTGCTGAAATTGATATTTGGAAATATTTCAAGTGCAGCAGCTAGAATTTAAACTGTGAACTTAGGTGAATTTGCCGGTGACAGGACTGGGAATATTTGAAGCAGATAATAGTTTGCTGAACTTTAATATTTTAAGTATACGCGTAGAAAGAACTGGGAACTTTTAAAAGGAGAATTAATTAAGTCTTATCAATTTATGAGGCGGTGAGGATCAGTAACGAGTACACTTGTGCCAGAACGGAAGAAAAGATGGTATTTGGACCTGGAGCCATCGACACCGGGAGAAATTGAAAATGGTTCTACGCGGCGACATCGGCCAAGAGCGCGCGAAGACGGGCACTGCAGTGTAAGTTTTGAAACTGGTCATGACTGAAAATACGTTTCGTATTGTTAAAATTTCATAAAAATTGAATAAACTTACAAGTTTCTGTGAATAGAAAAGATTATTTTCATTTAGCCAACTCCAGCAAATAAGTAGCTAGAAATATATACAAGTATTTGCTTTTCAGATTCCTCGGCCACTCTGTACAAATGGCAGATCGAATAATCGGCTATTAGTAGGCAATAGCGATTATTTCTTATAAGACCCATCGACCCAGTTAGCCGGATATTAATTTATTGGAAATAGCAGTTGAATATTAATTTTAAGAATAAAATTAACGTGATCTTTTTCTGACGCCCATATTCTTATATAAATTTGGAACGGGTTACGTTAAATTTATATTTAATAATATTAGAAGGGCAGAGGAGATATTTAATTTAAAAATCAAATTAGACAGTTTGTTTCACTACTAAATGAAAACAAAAAAAAGATGTTATAACAATTCAAAGATATTTAGCGTTTATGTTTACAGTTTAGTAAATATCAACGCCGTAAAATTTTCCAGTGAAAATAGAACGAACTTGGTGGTCGACATATTACCTTCCCAACACAAACTATATATAAGTTTCAATCCCACAAATATCGTCAGAGTTTGAAGGTGATTTGTTGGACGTTACTCTCCATTCTACGAAACTACTTAAACCCTGAATTTTGCACTACCATCTGTACAGGGACGAAGTGGCGGTTTATTAAACGAAAACGGGCCATTGAAGGTACGTAATGCCCAATCGTTGGAAACGTTTAACCATTATAAACTACCCCTAAGGTAAATATCAAATAAGCAATGTTAATGATCACAGCTTAACATTGTCTTTTCTATTTGGATGTTTTCAACATCCCAAAAACCTACAGAAAACGCATGTTTTTCAGGTTATTATAAAACCAATTCAATAAATATAAGCATTTATTCACGTTAGTATTTGTAAAACACTGAAATATCTAAGATGTTATTTGATTCATGTTTTCATCGGAGGTCTGAGATTTAAAAAAAACTTATAAGCAGAGAAAATTAAAGTAATTGTGAGTAATTGAAGTTGAATGATCAAATGAAAAACAATGTTTTTTGCTTCATATAATGACACCTTATTTAATTAACTTGTAATTACATGTGATAAATATACTTATGCAAATTAATGAAAATTTTACTTTACTCTTTGGCTCCACGCTTCAACACGGCTCAACATTACGCCATCAGTGCGGCAACTACCTCCGTTAACTGTCATTACAACAATCGGTTACACAAAAATGAAATATGCCACCATTTAGAAATATTTAATTCCTAATACATTACGCAAAAATTAATGTTTTTGCTCTTAAAATTTTTGTGTAGTTAATGGTGTGCTAGCGTAAGATTACGCAGGCACTGCACAATCGGACCACAAAAACAAATGAGCCATCTTAAAAAAAACTGAAGAGCAAAAACATTCATTTGTGCGTAAATAATTAATAACTGAATAATTATAAATGGTGGTATATTTTGTTTCGTGGTAACCGATTGTGATGGAGCCAGCTTAATTTTAAGCTAGCTCACCATTAATTACTTGGAAGTTTGAGAAACTATGAATAAAATTTTGCGTAAATAATTAGCAACTAAACAGTTCTAAATGGTGACATGTGTTTTGTGGTTTCCGCTCGTGATGTGCCAATGTAATCTTAAGCTACCTCAACATTAATTACGCGGAGGTGTGTGAAGCAATTAGATTAGTTTTTAGGAATTAAGTTGTTCTACATGATGACATACTTGATTTTTTAACCTAATGTGGTGTGACAGCTTAATCTTAAGTTACCTCACCATTAATTACATAAAAATTACAAAAATAGAAAAACTATTTTTTGCGTAAATAATTGGCAATTAAATAGTTCTAAATGGTGGCATATATGGTTCTGTGGTAACCGTTTGTTGTAGTGCCAGAGAAGTGCGACAACTAATGGTCGCCGAGCGTTGCGCTGTATACAGAGGGGAATTCCAATTTTCTGTCTTCGTCTGACACTTGCTATAACATAATTTTATGAATTTGTTATTGAGAGCGTACAAGTTAAGTCAGTTATTGAGTGAATTATTTATGATGTTTGAAGAATTTATTTTCTTTTGTTGTTACAGTTTTGATTCAATATGTAGTACATTGGAGTATGAGTCCGTCGTGTAAAGTCGGCTGTTCTGGAAGGAAGTCGGCTGTTCTGTCTCTCACGGTGGGTGCGTATTTTCGGCTGCATTTACAGTTCAGTTACAGTCTGTGAGTGATGTGTGTATGGAGTGATGGGTGTTAAGAGTGACGTGTGTATTACAAGAAATATCAGGGTAGTGAAATTTTCGAAATAAAATAATTTTGCGAAAAACGTGTCGAAGCAATAGTGCTTGTTGGAAATTGTAGAAGTGCGATTATCTTATTTTCGAAACTAAGTTAATTTTTTGTTTTGTATGAATTCTATTTTCGTCCATTCTCTCAATGCAGAACTAATGCACAAACTTATGTGCCCAGTGGAAATCTAAGCCAGAATCAACGTAGCGGAAGGTGTGTATATATGATACGGACAATACGCATAAAATTATGTGAGTAATTTTTCAATACAGACTTTTAATTAACTTCGTTTTATGAATTGCTTACATTTTATTATTTATTGTGATAGTAATATAGCAAGTACCCCGGAATTAGTTTTTAATGATAAAATCAGCATTCAGCGTTGGAATATGGCATTGTTTTCTAATTCGGAAGTCAAAGAATACGCGTTGTTAGGACAACGGATCAACAAGGTTTAATATCCCATGCTTTGTGTCATAACGTTGTGCAAATGGACACGGCTCCGAACACATCATGTACAAAAGGTGTAAAGATGGCGTTGGATGGCGTTGGATTGGCGTTTTAGAAAGACGCATGGGTCCATTCTCTAAAAGATTATTGTATGGGACACACGTAAGCGGTTGGTGAGGTACGATCAGATTTTCAGCATGGGCTGGTTTTTATGTAAATAATAGTGAGCCGTGTTTATTTTGAGTTTTTAAGAGCTTGGTCTTGTATATATTGTAATATTAAATTTTAATTGGAAATTTATATTAATGTAATAGCTGGAAATTGGAATTAGACTCCATGTTTCGGGGAGATGCATATTTGTGTAGCTCTGTAGATGGATTTTTTTAATAAGTAGCTGAATATAGTCAGTCGCGAGTAGGTGTTTCACACGAAACACAGATAGGGAAAGTCGCGAGAAAGGGCGTATTAAATTTGTGGCAATATTAAGTCCTATTAATAGCAATAGTTCAGGACAGTCTGGAATTTTTATTAATTTGGGAAAGGACGCGAGAATTGGTACACCACGGATTCCGTGGACAACATTCTGCGAGTCAGCCGAGAAGCCAGCAATCAAGATTACGAATGTAATTACGAACGTAAGCTTACGAACTATAGTCAAACCCGTACGGTGTTTTAATGTTTCAAAGCGAAAAGTAATTCACATAAAATTAATAGAATTGTGATGTATAAATTATAAGAATAAATGTTAAATTTTTATTGTCGAAAAAGGCTGATAATTTATACTAGTATCAATCTAATAATTGATTTCAATCAATAGAACTTCCAGGAATCGTGATTCTGTATATAATTACACGTCCACATGCATCAGGTAAGAAGTGTAAGTTGTGTGCCGAACCCATGGTTGAGTTGAAAATAAATTTAAAAATTTAGTTTTAAAATTTCACAAATAGCTAACCCACCGCGGAGTTCGCTAAGAAAGATTTTTTCACTATATTAGTGTTCTGAATTTTGTAAATAACATTTCCTAAGGATTCCGTGGAGGAACAACCTCCATTCTCTTGGGTCATCAGACGCCAGTGAATATGACCGAGAGATTCTAGGATTTGAAATCCAACGGTGGCGGATTTCCGAGACTAGCTATGTTGCTAAATATAATTCAGCAGAGAGGAGGAGAAAACACATGGCCAGCTGCTCTTATTGATAGAATTCCGTGGCTTCTCAGATCAATACCAAGAAAACGTTGGAACAGTACCCAACCAAATCGGCCACGGACAGTGGGCTATCTTTCCTTCCTTTTCGTTTTCGTATCCTTACACACTTACACTTACGATACATTCACTAGACTATGACAGGTTGGAGGAGCGAGTCTAGATCTTAGGGGTTGTTCTAACTGGGGCAGTGCCCCGCTGGGGAAGGTGCCTGGAGGAGCAAATCATCTTTAAGCTCACGTTGGAGTTGCTGCTAGATCTCATCCCTCAGCGAATGAAAAGCCCTGACACTCCCTGGGATACAACATTCATCGCCCTAACCGGACTGCCCTACCCCTAGTAGTTGACTTGCCTGGAATCATTAATCAATGAAATTATTATACAGTAGCTATCTGGCAAAAGCTGACTTATCCAGAAATTGTAATATTGAGTTTTTTAACATGTACTTTGAATCTTACCTTTTTCCATCTGGCAAAAAATTGTCTATTTTTAGTTGACTTATCTGCAGCGTCTTTGACCGGGAGGTCCTAGGTTTGAGTCCTGACGGCGGCAGGATTTTCGACACTAGCTTTTCAGCTAGGTCGAATTCAGTCGCTGTCTGGAGGAGAATTCTAGCGGCCGGCTGCTCTGATCGGTAATTTTCCGTGGTTTCTCCAATCAACACCAGGCGAATGCTGGAGCAATACTCTATCAAACGGGCCCCGGACCGCGCGCGATCTGTCCTTCCCATTCCTTGTCCTATCCTCGCCCCTTACACACACACACTTACACTAACACGCACTACACCACCACATATCCCGGGAGACCGGTCGGGAGCTTAGAGCTTGTCCCGGCTGGGGCGGTGCCCTGCTGGTGGGTTAGGGGGAAACCTCACTAGCCGACGGTAGGTCGGTGCCCGATCTCGCCATCCAGTGGGGGAACATCACCGCCATCTCACGAGAAAAAACATGCACTACAATAACGGGAATAATGACCAGAGCAATTGACGCGCCCGGAAACACGAAAAAATCAATCAATCAATTTAGTTGACTTATCTTGTAGTTCTTTGTATATTGTCAGTCTCAACTGATGTCATATTCAAACGTTTAATAGTACTATATGGCAAAAGTCATATAATGACAGAAATATTTAATTATTTTCATGAGACAAAGGCTGATATTGAGATATACAAATTTTCTCCACATTAATATCTGCAAAGGTCTTAGCGTCCGGCTTGCTGGGTCAATGGGTCACGATATATTATAATCCTTATTACCTTTATAATGGATTATAGGATCCGCAGACTATACAGCGCTGCTGGGAATCTGAAATAGAATGATTCTAATTCCTAGTTCATTACTGTTTGGATTGACTAAATGAAAGATCACTTTCTTTTTTTTAAAGAACAAAATTTAACAAAGTTTATTGTTACCTTTTAGCAAACAATTTAGTTAATTTAATAAATTATTTTATGTTAGGCCTTTGATCAAGTTATCTTTGAATTTACATTTTTATACCGCGGTTAACTTATCTATTTTTCGTTGATGTCCCTCGTAGACTTCTCAGTCGAAATATCTTGCGAGCTTGCCGTAGTCCAAAGTTCCAAGAAATCCTCTTCTGCCCCTATCCAAGATGGTGTCAAACTATCAAAATTATCAGTCCCGATTACGTCCTATGACATAGTCCCGAAATCTATAATTCGATTACCACTCCCGACAAAGTCCCAATTGATGCGTCAATATTACTTCCACATGCAATATCTGCAATATAATTTACTGTCCTTAAAATTTCACGATCTGATAACCCGATTTTTACTATCTGCACTACACTCGCTCCCTCTCACGAACCTACGATCAGTTCAGACACGCGATGCCGGTCAGAATGAATCTTCCTACATGATTCACCCCTCGAAGACTCCGTATTCAACTACCTTCTTTTTTTTCATAACATTTGACCGTCCTTCTCTCACCCAGCCAATCCATGCGTTCGTTATATTTTGGTGTAGCTGACCTTTCGATCGTCTAAACTTCTTCGCCCAATCCCAAATTTTCTACTTTTGGCATCCATCTTAATGCATTTTCCACCATATAATCTACAAATAAATGTTTGTTTATTTTCATGTGACATATCGGTATGTCACAATATGTTCTCATATTATCACATATTTCTACTTGTGTACTATTGGTAATAATGTTCTAAATGTTTTTCGTATATTTTTGTTCTGGATTTTAAGCCGTTAGATTTAGTTTATGATTAATACATTAAAAAATTTAAAAGAAGAACACAGAACATTAATGAGTTGACGTTATTGAATCAGATATCTCAAATAAATGGAGGTAAGTTAAAATAATCTTTAATAACATGATGAGCTAAAAATGTTATCTTTGTGATTAAGTACTTATAATTCACAAATATTCCCGCCAGAAAGTAAAATACAATTTTATGAAAGCTTTGGAATATTCCAGGCTTATAAATAGTAGATCCTTTGTACACACTTACCGTCTGCTGCAGAAATGTGTCTGAAAAGAAGAAATCGTTTCTCTCATTTCCATATCGAATCGGAGTTGTGGAAAAATGGTAGGACCAAATTCGTACCAAAGTCCAGAGGGATAGTACAATGCATAACGTTCCATTGTTTTATTTCTCAATATCGCTTCAAGATTTTCTTTAGTGTTCCAAGGGCGTGTAGACACCTTTGGTAGAATCTCTTGCACAACTGACTCACTTTCGTTATCGGGTACTAACAAAATCATCTTTTGTTTTGCCAGCTGATGGAAGCTGTTTATCTGTTCTTCATATTGTGGATTAGTAATGAGATAAAACAGACGGCCCTGAAAGACAAAATTCAGTCAATAAGGGTCGAGTAAGAATCTGATTTTACTGACCTATAAATCGGGGAAATTTACAAGCATTTATGGCCTAAAACGTGTACGAATACTTTGCGTAGTGTATATTTTGTGGGCCTTGATATTGAAGTTATTGAGCTGGGTGTTGTAGTTTCCTGTAACCTTAGATTTGCTACCCTTGTGAACTCTGCATGGTTGTTACTGCCTGGTAAATAAATCGAAAGGAATTTTTTGACATTTTTTTTGGTACATCAAGTCGCTTAATTTAAAACTTAAATATACTTTTCTGCATTATGTTTTTTGTAAATTGTTTTCGGTGTTCCCAGCTGAAGAATGGTCGGGCGAAGTTATGCAGTAAGCGACTGTCACTGGCGTCATCTCCATCGCAGGATGACAAACTTTAGCATTTAAAAATTACGGAATTGAAGATAGAAATCGTTTTAAGTAATCAGCTCTTAAAAAAGCAATGTATACTTTATTTCGTTAGATAAGTATTGCTCGCGTATGTTTTCTTGATACACGAGCTCCCATAATTCTCAGTCAGCGCTTAATAGCACGGCCCAATGAGATACTTAGGTACGACTCGGAGCTGTACGTACCAATTTACAATGCTGGAAACAACCACCTGTACTTTGAAACTGTCGTAGCATTTCTCAAGACACGCTGTGGCGCGTTAAGTTCATGCCCACAATTGGTGCTGCTGTTTAAGCCATGACGTAGCCAGAGACCTCTCCCCGCACCCCACGCTGGGGAATATCAAGAAAACTTGCGCGTATAGTACCAATGTTTTAAAAATGGAACATGTTTGATTTTCATTGAAGATTCTGAATTTTGGAAAATTTCAAAACTTACAGGTTGTCCAAGAATGTATGTGTTGTTGTAGTAGTTCTAGTTGTTTTATACACAATTCCTTCAACATAAAATTTACATCAAGTTTAACTAAACCATTCAGCAAGTTAACTGATACGTTTTGTAAACGTTATATTCTCCAACATTCATGGAGAGTCATTTGAAAGAAACTGGAAACAATGGAAACAAAGAAACTGGAACAATGGAAAGACAGTTTGTATGTATGTTTGTATTTTATTGTTAACAATGGTAATGTTCTTATAAACAATAGTGAAAAATCTGCCTTATTATTTAATTTTATGAAATTAAGACTGTTCTAAAACCTAAATGAATTGCTAGAAGAAAACCGGTGCGAGAAAAAATCGTTTTTCTGAAAAATGCTGTTTTGAAACTTTTGTTGTAACAACGATCGCAAAGTATCAGAGAATGTACCATTTACTGTTTCTTACAATCGCAAACTCTTCAGCCTGAAAATAGGCCCTCTTTTATCTGGGACGCCTACTCAATCACATGAAGTTTAATTTGAAACCACAAACCACACAGAAGAACGAAAAGAAGTTTTCAGTGCTCTGATAAACTATACGTTTCAAGAAGTAGGTTTTGGATGTATTTGGATGTTCCTACGTTGTTTTAATAGTAAAATAACACAATATAAAAGAGGTTAATTTTATTGCATACTGGTAATACAACATGAGCATTTAGGAAAAGATGTTACTGAATAAACTATTTTTCATTATTTTTAGGAAAAAGAATTTCCTCGAACTGAATCGTCATTAAGAATCAGTTACAAGATTTCGCTTCAAATTGCTGTTAATTTAAAACCTTTCTCTGGAGGTGAATTTGTGAAATGGGGCATGATTCTTGCAGCAGAGGTTTTGTGTCCGCAGTTGATTCAGAAATTCTAATCGGTGTCTCTCTCTCGATCCACAGTGATGCGTCCAATTCAAGATAATCGGAAGATTTGGATGCGCAATTAGCAAGTAGTATTGAAAATGCCATTGCTTATTCTTTGATTGATGATTCTTTGATTTGATTTATTTATTATCTTTAGAGATGACCCACTAGATGCCACTAGACACACAGATGACCCACTAGATACACTGTTCAATCGGTAATTTGTATGAGAATAGAATCTTATTGCAGTAACGGACACAACAACAGGACGAGACATTTGCAATTTTACTACAGAAATCCTTGAAAAATTTCGGCAACTATGGAAATTATTAACTTCTATTGCAACGGAGAGTGCACCTGCATTGAAGGGCGCAAATACAGGATTCATGGGACACATTCGAGCTAAAATACACTTTTGTATCATCCCTATACTTTGTATTATTCACCAACAAAGCCTCTGTTCTAAAAGTGTAAAACGTGATAGAGTGATGAGTGTGGTTGTGAAGATCACAAAAGCTTTGAGATCAAAAGGATTCAATCATCGCCAATTCAAGACCTTTCTAGAAGGCATTGGCTATGAACACGGGGATCACCGTATTACTGCGAAATTTGATGGCTTAGCCGTGCAAAAATTTCGGAACACTTTTTAGAGCTTCTACGAGAGATTGCATTGTTTATGGGCATGAAGGAGGATCATGTTCCTGAATTGTCAGATGAAAAATGGTTTTGTGATTTAGGATTTTTAAGTGAAATTACTTCTCGTATTCGAGATTTGGATCTTTCACTTCAAGGCAAACAGCTACTTATTATTCCGTTTTCCGACAACATCAAAGCATTTGTTTTACTGTTAACTGTACCTCTGTGAAAAGCAATTAAGTGCTAAGAATCTCTCATTCTTCTTAAAATTAGATTCAGTATCAAATATTTACGAAACATTGTGTTTTGAAGAGTATGTCGATGTACTCAGAACATTGAATTTGAAACACGATTTTAGGATGTGGTTGATTTACAACTAGAATTTAATATATTTGCTATACCTTTTATTTCCTCGTCACCGCTTACGCAGGAGAGAGAAAGTTTTGTAATGCGGAAATACGGCGAATTTTCGGCAAAAAAAACTCTTATTGCAGGGCCCTGTTATCGAAAAATTAGATACATACAGTTACTAAATTTAGAAACAAATTCTCTAACACGTGGTGTAGCCAGAATCCATGTTTTGTAGATATGTGATACCGAAGAATCGATTAACGGCGAAACGTCCGTCCGTCTGTCCGTATGGTATATATGAACAACACTAGCGCCTAGGTATGATTAGTATGAAATGGGAAATACAATTATTCAAATTATCGTTTCCATGTTGTCGCGGCAGGAAGTATTATTCCGAAGGTCAACATACAAAAGAGCCAAAATTTATTGCGTTTTTATCCTTGAAAATAGATTTTATTACATGAGAGCTCTTTTTTTTTTCAAAATTTAAGTAGTATATGACCTAGCATAGGGATCAATGAATTTTGAAAATGTGCACACAATTCACTTTTCCCCATAGCACGTCATACGCAGTTTTAACTGTTTTTTTGACGTAAAATAAAATAAAAATAAATAAATAAAATATGAAATATAGGTATGATTTTTATATAGGTATGATATTCATATAGATTGACGATGATTATATAGGTATGATAGATATATGTATGATTTTTTCGAAATTGAAGAAACTCCTGTCTATATCGCCTGAGTCGAAGCTCTACAAGTTTGAAAAACATTCATTAATTTTTCGAGGTTCTTTACTTAAAGTCCTTGGCACATTTCAAAAATTCCTGAAAAATGGCTCCAAATTTTTCCTTTAAATTTCTTGTGAGAATAGAATCAAATATATTTATAAAATGGCATAGTTTCTAATTACACTCTTAACTCTGAATTTTCGATAATTACAAAAGTGCGTGTTTTTTCAGCGACTTCCTACAACTACAAAATTGAAGATAAAGAGTTCTTCTTCATATGAAATTTGTTGTCAATAATTAGTTCTTACATTAAGGTAATGTAGATTTTTCAAACTTTTAGCCGTTTTCATGCAATATTGCGTACAATATGTGCAATTTTAAAAACTAACAAAAACTTTTTTTTCTCAAAAACGACTCCAAATTTTTCTTTAAGCCTTTGGTACGGATAGTGCTAAATGTACTATATGAGACAACATAAACTGTATATTGTTCTATCCTTTTTTTCCAAAATTACACAAATGTCTTTTTTTTTAAATAACTCTCATGCCTGTATACGAACATTTCCTGCAATTTGTATAAAGTATTGCATTTTTGAGTGGGAGTGCTTCAAATGACTTCAAATAAAGTTCTTCGAAAATTCAAAAGATTTCGGTAAAAAAAAAGAGCTTCAAATTCTGTATTTACAGCAACGCTTTAAGGGTATTTTCTCAAAAGCGGTTCCAAATTTTCCAATGAAAATTTCCTTAGAGGACAAGGTTTTACTCTATCAAGCGCGGATCCATGGCAAGGGAAATGTGGGAAATCCCCCTCCCCCTTCAAATATTTCAGTAACTATTAATTTTAAATTGTTATGCAACTTTCAACCCCAAATATTTTAGGATAATCATTAAAATGAATAAAATCGAATAACCGCATGAGCTGAATGTAGTCTGCGTCATTTTACAAAATCTGTAATATAATACATTCGTCTAAAACATTTTTAATTTGTCCTCCCAAAATTTGTGCCTGGATTCGCCCGTGCTTCTATGATATTCTTAAAATAATATTTCAATTCTACTATTAGGAAACCAAAAAACTGAGAAACTTAAAAAAAGTACTTTTATTGGCTATAGATGGCAGCTGGCTAGTGTATGCGGCAAGTCCGAAAAACTAGCCCAGACCAAAGAAAACTAGAAAACTACTTAGTACGAGAAAGTCTGTGCTATTCTTCAGCACCACTGGTGAAGTGTTGTTGACCACTGTTACTGTAGCACTTCAGTGGAAACAACACAGATACGAAGCGCAGTCCTGCGCATGGAGGTCCATACTTAGCGACTGCTCGCAGCGGAATTTAATAATACGCATGGGCGAGATTCTGAGAAATAATGCAATTTTTTAAGGATGTCTTTTTAAATATTCATCATCAAAATTGGTATTCCCCTCGGATGCCGCGCGGCGCTCGGCGACTAGACCCTTGGAGGAAGGCCACCGACCACGCCCCATATTTCTGAGCTGTTTGTGGTGACTGGTTGCCGCATCGACAAGGTCCTATATTGATTATGATTTTAAGTGACGAGGGAAAGTGCGAAATGGACGCGTTGATATCGCAGAATGGCAAGGCTATGAAAGGAAGGCAACAGAACTGGGGTTCATTCCGAAGGTTTTTTTTCCTAGGGCTTTTATCCAGCCGACAGCCGGTTGCCCTTTACGTCTCGAAGGGACGCATATTCGACCATACACTAGACAAACACTCTTGCGGGCTCCTCTGATCTGGGGTCAGCAGAACGCGGGGCCCTCCGCGACAATACACACAAAGTCAAGGGACAAACAGCCATGCCCAAGGCGGGACTCGAACCCGCGACCCTTCGGACCGAAGCGCCGATTCGGTACTCGCTCTTAGCGTCCTCGGCCATCCAGGTCGGCTTATACCAAAGGTTACGGTTAATAAAAGTCTACATTGACACATTACTCGCATAATTTTATACGTAGTGTCCGTATCAGGTATGTTAACCTCTCTCACACGTGGTTCTGGCTTTGATTTTCAGATGGCACTCGAATTTCTGTATTAGTTATGCACTGAGAAAATTGATGGTAATAGAATTCATACAAAACAAAAAAGAACTTGGTTCAAAAATATGGTGATCTACTTCAGCACTTTGCCACAAACACAATTGCTTGGACACATTTTACACAATTAAATATTTTATTTCGAAACTTTTACTACCATGGTATATGTGGCATCAATGAAAGATATTCCATACACAATTGTATTCAAACAACGCTAGCAACAGTGATTGTTATCGGGAAGATTCACAAATCGAGAGAAACAGAAAGAGACTTCCGTGCAGAACGGTCAACTTTACTCTAAGGTCTTATCACGTTTTGATTCAACACACCTAACACCAAAAGAAAATAAATGCCTCAAACATAATAAATATTGCATTCAATAACATCAATAATTTACTGAAATTGTATACTTTCAATAACATGCGAAATTCATTAAAATGAATTTGCAGCACGTGTCTGACAAAAACAGAAAATAGGTATTCTCGTCTGATGCCGTGCTGCGACTAGACCCCCCCCCCTCAAAAATGTAAGACCGTTTTCCATACCATTATTTTATGCTGTAAGTAGTGACTGGTTTGCCACATCGATGGCTCTATGTTGAAGCATAGAGCCAAAGAGTAAATGCTGTAAAACGCAGTAAAAGAGTGTAACATAGTGTACTGCCTGCGAGAGTACCAGACGCAGGGGAGAGCTCTTGTCGGGAAATGATTACGTCGACACATGCTACATCGATATTGCTGAATACTGAACGTCATTGGACGGAAGATGTAGGTTTCTTTGGTTAGTGATTCCGGGTACGTCAACAGCTTAGTCATTAGTCCCGTAAGTGTAGTGCATGTTTTGTCCTCGGGAGATGGCGGTGATCTTCCCCCGCTGAATGGCGAGATCCTGCACCGACCTACCGTCGGCTAGCGGGATTTCCCCCTAACCAGGACTCTCCCACCAACGAAGCACCGCCCCAGCCGGGAAGATATATATTCCTTGCATTTTATAAGATCATTTTTTAATATCTACGGGTCGAACAATCGTGCAACCTAGGCACTAACCACCACTAGTTCTAAAGGTTGTTGATGAAGTGACCGTGAGTACATTTTTTATCCGTCACTCAGGCATTTCTTACATAGTCGGTTACTTAAAATACGTTGTAGTTTGCCTGCTTCAGTCGAAACACTTGCAGTGCCCAAAAATCTAAATATAAAAACGGATTCAACAGTGTTTTTTCAAGTAAATGCCAGAAGAGACATTTCTCTGGAGGTAACATCAACGTAAATTTTTCTTAACGTGTGTTATAAAATAGTGGTACTCAAACAGCGCATACTTTCTCTACCTTCGTAACAGTTACACAATACAATTTTTTCAGAAATTTCTGTCTGAATTAACACATATCAGTCATCATTTTTTGTAAAACTAATTACAAATCGTAGAAAATTAGGAGCGAAAACTAAATATTTTCTAGCACGTATCAATACAAATTAACAATTAAATGGCGTTTCATACAGCAAAATAATGTCCTAAAATGAGAAGGAATTTACAGAAGTAAATAAAACCTACTTACCCTATCGTCGCCATTCAACAATGAGCTTCTCAAATATCCATCGCAGCATTGTTGCCCAAGGCAGAGTACGGTGGGAATGTAAAATTCAAGTTAAATAATTAAAAGTTCATACAATTTGAAGGTTCTCAAGTTTTTCAATTTTTCTTTCGTGCCACATTTAAATATTTTTAAGACAGAAAACCTCATTGGTTTAATTACAATTAATATTTGCGAATTTGCTTAAAAGAAAATACCCAATACATTGCGAATACAAATACATTTGTATTATTTGTATACAAATAATACTCGCAAAACACACAAAAAATTTGGATTTTCAAATAGGATTATAAGTCGTTCATAAAAGGGTAATTTGAAAACGTATAACAAAAGTTCGAATGTAATAAACGAACAAAGAAATATGAAATAATATACAAATTCTAACTTACGTAGCATTCAACTGTCTCCTAGCACATCTCAAATTACTTTCATGATACGCGAGAAATTTAAAGCGGGCGACTACGTCTGACGTCAAATTTCACAAAAAACACTCATATTTTGGAAAAATTGAATATGTCATTATTTGAAGATCTGATTTTAATGAACAAATTTCATTAAGAAAAACTATTATCTTCTCAATTATAGTAGTAGGAAGACGCCGAAAAACAATTTAAACTTCTCAATTTTGGAAAAATCAGGGAATTTAACGAGCATGAGACCTCTTAAGCGTTATTTTTGCTACCCCAGGACTCAAATTAATTTTTTAAAAAGTGTGGTGCCGTTTTTAAGAAAAAAAATGGTTTAAATCAAATAAATTTTGCCTATGTTTGACGCAAAATTATGCAACATTTTTCATATTTTCGAAAAATTGAACATGACTTTATTTAGAAATGTTTTTGATGAACACGCTTCATTATGAAAATAATTATCTTAACAATTGTAGTTGTAGGAAGTCACTGAAACAATTTTAAAATGTTTGCATTTTTTTAAATAGAATTTTTAACGAAGATGAGACCTGCACTATTCTCATAAGAGCCTACTCGCTATCCGCGGACAAAATTTAATCAAAAATGTTGGTCCCTTTTTGAGAAAAAAATTGTTAAAACAAAATTAAAAATTGACTATTTCATGAAAAATACTCAAATTTTCAAAAAATTGTACATGACCTTATTTCAAAATTAGTATTTAAGGAGCAGATTAATTAATGGAATTAATGGAAAAATCTAGCAACATGTAAATTGAAATGTAAAATAATCCCTTCATCTTTTCTCGCAAAAATTAGGAAAGGAAAATGTCTTATTGAGGAGGTAAACCCGTTAAAGTGGCCGCACTACTGTTCAGCTTTCCTTACGCCTTATTGAAAATCTTTCAGACTCGTTCCTATATCAAACTGAAAACAAAAGAAAGCACTAGAAGTGTCCAAATTTCATGTTCACTGTTTCATATTTCTTTCGAAATATGGTTTGGTTAAAGATCAAGGAAATGAAAATTGGGAAGGGAGTTGTGTTTTAAAAATAATGGCTACTAAAATGTTTTTCGATAGTAAAATGCTTCCACGTTTACCTGGAAGGGGATAAGGTAGTCGGTTCCCAATTTACGTATGCCCTTCTCTGGGTCGGTTCCCAATTTATATAAACTCTTATTTTCCTTCTAGTCCCTAATTTACACACGCCGAAATATCTGTTTTTAATGTTTTACTTTTAGGAATTACACACACGTCGAAAAAAAATTACACTTCTGCAATTTCTGAAAAATGAGGGTTTTCAAAAAACATGATACTTGTACATTTCTATTAAGCGTCAATAACGCTATCCGACAACAAAATGTAGTCAAAAAATTTGGAGCCTTTTTTTGAATTTTTTTAAAATGTCCCAGGGCTTCGTGTAAAGAAACCTCAAAACTAAAATATCGGTATCAAATTCAAGGGGGCGCGACATCAAACAGATCGATTGGGGAATGACAATTTTGGAGAAAATCAGCTGAACGGATTAGCCGCTCGCGTTGTTTATAGAAAAATTGACGGACAGACGAACAGATGTTTTATCATCAATCGATTTTTAGGTATCAAGGATCCACAAAACATGAATTCTGGCTGCATCACGTGTTGGAGAATTTCGTCTTTATTTAGCAACTGGATTTAGCTACTTTTTCGTTACTAGGGTCCGGCAACTTTCGCAGGCCAGAAAATTGGCTTGCTTAGGGTCGACCTTAGTTTTTCTACCCAAAATTCACTGGTTTTTTTCAGCTTAACACATTTTCTCTCTAGGCCATAAGCGGTAGTGAGATAGTAAAAATACGTATATCACGCAAACTTAGCGACAGTCAACAAAACCGTCATGCTTAGCGTATTATATTGCCATACAAGCTCGTGGGCAGGAAGGCCGGCGCCAGGCAGGCTGCGCGTCGTAGGGTTAGTGCAGGCAGAGATGCCGGTAGGAGAAAGTAAGGGGAATTTAAAAGGTAAGTAAGGAGAAAATATCTCGGGGGCGGAGGCACTGGGACTTGAGAATTTCCAGAAAGCTATGAAAAGGGATGCCCTGCGTGGCGGCGCGGCAGTCACGTGGTGTGAATCGCCTCGCGAACGCAGGATAACGTTGCGTGTCATGTGGTTTGAAGGTATATAAGTGAGAGTGCAATGCGCGAGGGATGGGTTTTGAGCTGTGTGATAACCATGTGCGATTGCACAGAACTTGCGCCCAGAGCGGTGCGGAGACGAGCGATGCTCTTAGGGCAACCAGGATTCGGGACGCCGCCGCAGTGGATCGTTTCCCCGGGTGACTGCGGTCACAGAGCACTACGCTGTGTGCGTAACCTTGCTGAGGAGTGGCAAGTGCCACGAGTCAGGCAGATCTTGAATCATTTATGGATAGTTCCCGTGATAAGGAGATAGGTCTATCAAAGCTGTACGTAACTGTTCAAACTATTTGTTTGTAAATACTAAATGTGATTGTTGTTGTGTTCCCAGAACGTCACGCATGACATAAAATGTTTGAATTGGGTTCTGAACACCTTTCTAAGGATTTTCTCGACTGGTCTGGGACAAACAATGACAATGACAAATATCATTTTGAGAAAATCGCAGAGGGCTAACCTGATAGGCGGCGGCGACGATGACGGCAGAGGCCAGCAGCGCGGCGGCCAGTTGCAGACGCTGCGGCGTGGCGCGCACCCTGTTTTGCGGGGTGCCCCCGCACGAGGAGAAGGCGCGCAGCGCGGCGGCAGCGCTGGCGGCCAGCGACTCGCCCGCCACCACGCGCCACGCCAGCGCGTACGCCACCGCCGTCCCCAGCAGCAGGAGCCAGATGCGCGGGGAGAACACGCGCAGCGGCAGCGACCACGCCGGCAGCGGCGGCGCCGGCGGCACGAGCGCAATGTCGCGATCGTGCTCTCCCGAGGACACAATGTCCAACAGATGGGTGAAACCGTACATGATGGTCATGTACCTACTGTATTGTGGCACCAAAGCATACTTCCCCTTAACCAGCATTTTTTCTAGTTTCTCCGTTATTCTATAACCATTTGCCTGGCAAATAAAATGTCTCATTAAAAATGGTTTTGTATTGAGTGCGGGATCATCTGAAACATCCTTGACAAATAATGCTTTCAAATTCACTCTGTAAAATAAGTACATTGGTTTCTGCGCTTGCAAAGGTTTAGCATTAATATTTACTATCTATACGTATTTTACAATCCACGTGGCGAAAGAAGTAGTGCCACTGGAAAGATGGCTCACAAACTATCACGAATACTTTAGGGTGACCAACAATCAAATGTACCGTAGTTTGGAAGCAAAATGTTACATCGAAATGTGCTATTCTTACAAAATTACATTCTGTACAATGGTCATTATTAAAATCAAAATATGAAGAAAGTGAACCGAGAAATGAGAACTGTCTCCGGGAACATTTCGTACCCGAAACATTTAGTACAACTATAACGAGTCGAAGAATACATTCATTAATGGAGAATACTATTACAAACGATATTGAAACAATTATTCAAAATCTCCTGGTGGTTGGTTGTTCAATTGCGTAATCTGATGGATTTCCCTTTGAGAACAGGAATTTTTGCCAGTTTTTGTTCATGTATGCGATTTTAATAACGGTAATATCGTCGTTGCACCTCAGCATGGATATATTAAGTGTACAAGATATTTTTAATTGAATGGAAAAAATCATGTATCAAGAAGTTCTTTATAAGCGTGGTTATTTATTTTACAGTCAATTGTCTTTCAGTAAACTTTGTTTCCACTTTCTCGCTACTGTTTATGCTGTATGAAGAAAGTATTGCAATGCTGCAGGGGAAAATGGAGAATTTTCGACAGAAAAACTCTTATTGCCGGGCCTTGATAACAAAATAGTGGATAAATCTTGTTCCTATTTATAGTAAATCCCATTGTCTAACACGTGTAGTCAGAATTGATCTGTGTGGATCCTTGATACCGAAAAATCGATTGATGGCAAAACATGATCGTCCGTCCGTCTGTCTGTGAACAAAAGCCGCTAAACCATAAGCAGGATTTTCATTTATTAGAAAGCTGGCGTACAAGGGAATGCCCGGAATATGGGAAAAGACGTCGCCAAAAACAATACCTGCACTTTCTTCATGCGTTTAAGTAAAAACTAGAGGTGCTACAACAACACCTCCATTCTCGCATTATTGGAGATAGTTAAGTAATATTGAAATAGTGTAATTTCTGCCATACTAAAGATTCAATTAAAACATTTTAAAAAAGCCAATTCATACGAAGCGCCTGTGATGAGTGTCTGAGTTTATTTCAATAGCAAGGAGCAGAAGTAATTTCATAACATTTACAAATGAAACAAACATGAATAAATTTAACTGTTACGATATTTGCAGCACATTATAGAGAAAAAAGAATAATATTTTCACACAAAAGCTTGCCTTAATTATATGGAAGTGAGCTAACAATTTCTGAATACCATAATCCGCGATGAAACCTTGTTAAATAAAAGAAAGGTATTTGTAAGTTCTACGTAAAATACTTTTTCATAGAGATAAGCCAGCATAGATGTTTCATTTACCACGGTTACATGTTTCTTTTTTTTTATTTTAAAAAGAGTTCATACGAATGAACCCTTTGATTTTTGAAGAAATAACATCTCAGTAGCAGCTTCAGCTTCCTCAATTATAATCCCTGGAATATCGCACTCCCTACTTACGAAACAAATCGCCAAAACCAGCCGCAAATTCTACACGCTTTAACAATTGCGACAGTACTGACAACTTCAGATGCGATAATGTAGAAGAACAACTGAATCTATACGACGAAACCGCATGGTATAAATGAGATCTCTCTAAAAACTCAAACCTAAACTTGGGAGGTGAGTATACGAAAAATTGTTGTATGCACCTCGGCCAAAATTGAATTATTTTGGACTCGGTTAGTTTACCAACCTCAGCTTCACTCCACTCCGCCTCAGTTAGTAAACACCTCCTCCAAAATCTTTCATTTTTCGGCCTTGATACATAAATAACTGTATCTTCCTTAAATATATTTCCTTTTGTAAGAATTTTATCTATATCATACGATCATCAAGGCCGGCGTAAATAAGAAACATTAGAATATATATTAAACTCTCCTTAGCACGAACTCGCGTAACACAGATTTCGCCGTAACATGAACAAAACATCGATCATGCAAGGGATTACTGTAATACGGACATTTACAATACTCGAATAACTCTAATTTTTATAACACGAACTCCAAAAATGTCGGTCCCTTGAAATTCGTGTTGATGAGGGGTAACTGTAATTTGAAACCGCCATGTAACAATATTGCGAACTGAGAGAGCGTCAAAGAGCGGAAGATATGAATTTACCATTTCGATTTTTTTTCGGTTTTTGAAAACACAGCGAGTGCGCTGAGAATGGGACCAGCGTCACTTTCTTTATCGTTATTTGCTACATAGTACTCGAAAAATTTTCAAACAAAAATTTGGAGCTATTTCTGAGAAAAATGGCTGAAAATGTTTGAAGATTTGTTGTCAAACATATTTCATTAATATAAAATCTTCATAATTGTAGTTGTAGCAAGATCCCCAATAAAATTTGAATTTTTGCGATTTTCGAAAAATCAGGGATTTCAACAAAATTAAGACCTGCGCCTTTCTCTTAAGCGTTCATGTTATTTAGGGTAAACATTCATTTAAAAATTGGTGCCGTTTTTTTCAATTTTGAAAATGTCCCAGGGTCTTCAGGTGAAGTACCCCCACCCCACGCCAGAAATTAAAACATCGATTTCGAACTCAAGGGACCATCAACCAGATCGATTGATGATAGACATTGATGATGGACCAGATGATAGCGTTGTTCACAGACAGGTGTTTTGACAGGCGTTTTGCCGTCAATCCATTTTTCGGTATCAAGGATCAGCAAAACATGGAGTCTGACCACACAAAGTGTTAGAGTAAGTAATTTACTATATACAGGATGAGTCACGTAACTTAAGCACCACCTGCAGTTTTTGAACGGTTGAAGTTATTGCAATGCAATTTTCACAAAAGTGAAATTCTATTTAATTTTGACATCATCGGATATAGTGAACCTCTGATATAGTTAACCAAAAAATTTAGTCCCCAGAAGTTCACCATAACCGGAGTCAACTGTACTGCTTGAAAAAGTAAATAGGTTGTGTAAAATATATATGGTGGAGAATGAATTTTGGGAACACCGTTTTCCGTAGGTGAATGGACGGAAGAGAAAATCATGGAGGAGAGAGAGTACAGCAAAGAATGAAATGTATTTTATGGAATCGGAAAGAGGCTATGAGATTATGGACAATGATAGAAGTATAATGTTGTGACAAAGTCAATGTATAAGTGATTGCAACTGGGATGTTTGTGTAGAATATACAATTGCAAAGAAAATTACTGCTACTTTTACTCACGTCAATTTCGTCCATCGCATGAGAAACTAAAACTTTAAGGCGAAGTCGTTTCCTCACCTCTTCCAACAGAGGAATAAAGAAACCAACAACACGCACTGCAGCGCCATTGAAATATATCGTAGTATTTGCGTAGCCAGACTCACGCGTGGCCATGGCAGTCACTGGAATGACATCTGGGCCTGGAGTTCGCGCCGCTATGAGCGCTGCAGACGCCACCTCACCCTCGTGACCATCATCGTCCCCTGCACCACTCTTCCAAGTATACGAACGCTTCCTGCGACCAAATACATAAGCGTCCAAATGAATGGTACTAGGTACTTTACATCCTCATAAACGTGGTACAAAGAAAATTATGTAACTCTGTAAACATCGAGGCAGGGCTTTGTCGAAAATGCAAATTTCGGAGGATTCTGAAACCTAAAAAATGGTTTTAAACTGCCCAACCGTACAACTGTTTATCTTCCACTCCGCCCGCCACTCCGCCCGCCACTCCGCCCGCCACTCCGCCCGCCACTCCGCCCGCCACTCCGCCCGCCACCCGCCCGCCACCCGCCCGCCACCTGCCCCGCCACTCCGCCCGCCAATCTCGCCCGTACCCGCCCGCCACCCGACCGCCACCTGACCGCCACTTCTGACCGCCACCTGACCGCCACTCCGACCCGCCACAATTCGACCGCCACTCCGACCGCCACTCCGAACCGCCACTCCGACCGCCACCTGACCGCCACCTGACCGCCACCTGACCGCCACCTGACCGCCACCTGACCGCCACTCCGACCGCCACCTGACCGCCACTCCGACCGCCACCTGACCGCCACCTGACCGCCACCCGGACCGCCGCTCCGACCCCAGCCTGACCGCCACCTGACCCGCCACCTGACCGCCACCCGACCGCCAATCTCGGCCCGCCACTCCGACCGCCACTCCGACCGCCACTCCGACCGCCACTCCGACCGCCACTCCGACCGCCACTCCGACCGCCACTCCGACCGCCACTCCGACCGCCACTCCGACCGCCACGCCGACCGCCACGCCGACCGCCACGCCGACCGCCACGCCGACCGCCACGCCGACCGCCACGCCGACCGCCACGCCGACCGCCACGCCGACCGCCACGCCGACCGCCACGCCGACCGCCACGCCGACTCTTCAAAAAAGGTAACAAAAATGAAATTCAAATTATCGGCCCCTTTCTCTTCTATCTGTTTTTTCAAAAATATTAGAGAGACTTTTTTATGTACGAATGGAAGCCTTTCTCAGTAAACATGACGCGCTTTCAGATTGCCAACATGGATTTAGAAAATCAAAATCAACGGAAACAGCCATATTTTCTTTTCTTAAAGATGTCGCCTCATCATTGGATCAAAACGAGGCACCTATTAGATTATTTTTAGATCTCTCAATAGCTTTTGACGTCATTGATCATGACATTTTACTTTCAAAATTACCATCATATGGAATGTTTGGTATTGATCTAGATTGGTTATGTTCATACCTTACACAACGATCTCAGAGAGTCGAAATACCTTACTGGAATGATGGAACATAACGTACGCACCTTTCCGACTCTTTGCCCATTGCACGTGGAGTTCCTCAAGGATCGATTTTAGGCCTATTCTGTTCTTACTTTACTTAAACGATATGCTCTCGACGATTCGAAACGGAAGAACGGTTCTCTTTGCAGATGATACGAACATTCTTTGCAATAAAGAAACCGTAAATAGTACAATATCAGATGTTTCAATTTGTTCCGAAATAACAAATTAATAGTAAACGAAAAGAAAACGGTTTTAATGCAGTTTTCCATTTCAAATAAACAATTCTTTGCTCCATTGAAAATGAACGGTGTACCATTGACTGATGTTAAGGCAACAAAATTTTTAGGTCTCTCAATTCAGTCAAACCTTAAATGGAACGTCCATTTAAATGAATTGAACACAAAATTAAGTTCATTATGCTACGCGTTCAGAATTCTTGCAAATTCAGTCAGCCTTCATACTGCTCGTTGTGTATATTTCGCGAATGTTCATTACCGCCTGAGATATGGCATAATATTCTGGAGAAATACATCTTATAGCTCCCAGACTTTAAGATTACAAAAACGAATTGTACAAATATTAACCAAATCCCACCCACGTAATTCTTGTAAGCCTCTCTTCATTAATCTAGGAATTTTACCATTACCTTGCCTGTTAATTTACGAATCAGTGGTTTTTGTCAAAAATGACTTGCTTAAGGGCGGGAATATTTTTTCAGAAAATGCCGAAGTCTATTACTATAACACTCGACGTAGAAATCATATTCATCAGGTGACAGTATCAACAGCTCATTACAAAAAATTCACATACAATACATGTACATTATTTTACAACACTTCGCCAGATGACGTTAAACGATTAAATTCAATAGAAAAGTTTAAATCCAAAGTGAAATCGTTTCTCCTGCATAACTGTTTCTATACAATTAGAGACTATACTGAGCATCACACAAAAAGTAACATTAATTTTAACAATGATAAATAATGAATTATTTACCATTTGGACTGTATAAATGTGTATAAACAACCTGTAACAAGTATTGTACTGCAGCCTGCGGGTCAATGACCCCCATCTCGATCAGGTTTTTCGTCCAGTTTCCCTGATCCATTGAGCAAATGCTGAGATGGCCCCTTGTTTTGCTTCTGGACATAAATGTCTGTGCACGTCTTCTAGAATTCATTGGAAAATATAGTTATTCAAATTATCGTTTCCATGTTGTTGCGGCAGGAAGTTTTATTCCTTGACGAAGGACATCATGGATTAGAGCCCAAAATTTATTGCTTATTTATCCTTGAAAATAGATTTTATTATATGAGAGCTTTTTTTAATTTTCAAAATTCATGTAGTATATGACTTAGTGTAGGGATCACAGAATTTTGAAAATGTGCACAGAATTCACTTCTCCCCATAGCACGTCATACTCAGTTTCAACTGTTTTTTGACGTAAAATAAATAAATAAATAATTTACATTTTACTTAACTGTAAATATTTGTAATATATTTTGCGTTAGTATCAACTTCCCACTTAAAATTAATATTTTTCGAGCAAATTATGGACTGTTCAAACAAGACTATTACCAACTATACGTTAAACCTATTGGCACGCCGTTTACAATCACCCCGTAACACGATGATGAAGTGTGCCTAGACTTTGGTTTTTATTGATATTATTGTGCTTGATTCATTCATCATTATTCTAGTAAAAACGAATATTTAGCAGAAATGGCGCTTACATTCTTTTTTTCAAATATTCATTTATTTTTAAGAAATGAACCTTTCTTCTATACTCTGAAGTTCCAAATCATCAATTCTTGGCGCCACAAAACATTCCAATTTGATTGTGAACAATTGACATTGAACTATTGACATGTGAATTTAAATACAGGATGTCCAGAAGCTCTCGTTACAAAAATACCCTAGATTTTATTTTGACCTTTATGATGAGTGGCAGATCCAGTCTCGCTCCAGCCTGCTCAAACTGGGCGGTCAATACATACATACATACATACATACATACATACACACACACACATATATATATATATATATATATATATATATATATATATATATATATATATTGAAACGCACCGCGTTTCCAGACGAAACGCAAAGCGGCCTCTACGATTCGGATGGCGCGTCAGTTGGCGGCTCCCGCCTAGCGCGAGAGGGGGTCCCGCGACGCACGAGAGTTAACGGACGGGGAGGCGAGAGCAGGGTAGTAAGAACTAGGCAGTGTAGGGGAGCGCACGTAAGAACTAGGCAGTGTAGGGGAGCGCACGTATTGCGCGGGAGGTGGCTGAATATTTAATGCCGGATGCGTAAGATGTGATATCAGAAACTCGTGAGTGAACAATACAATAGTGAAGATATTAGTAAAGTGTAGGCGACGCATTCGTGAGAGGTTCGACGAGAGTAATTGGGGCAAGGACTGCATATATAATGTGATCAGTGTGTGGAAGCTAACGACTGTGAATGACGATGTGAAAGCCGGTAGGAGAATCGTGTGGCGTAATAGTAATATGACGTAAGAAGCAGCATCGTAATTTTGAGCATAGTGAGTGAAATTCATATTTGAGGTGACTGGACGAGGCAGTTGGTGTAATCCGGAGACGAGCAACGCCGAACCGAGGGCGGTTGGAAACGCGGAGGGATAGAGGCAGCGACGCCACGGTCGCTCCACGGACACGCCGAAGCGGCAGCCGACCAACGCCGAGGGGTGCCGAACGTCTGATGGGCATTAACCGGACATGAACAACGCTGCCAGACGACCAGCAGGTTGAATTTGGTATCATATTCGAATATTTTGACTACTATGTAAACGAATAAGGCAGTGATTTGAGGTATAAGGGTCCAAGCTAAAAGAGTTACAAGGTTATTGTATAATTATTGAAATAAAGTTGTGTATGTTAATTATATTTGGAAGTCGTATCAATGTTTACCCCACCCCGGAGCCCATTCGCAAAAAAGAAACCCTGACCCCTTCAATAAATTTACTGATGCACAGGATCAGAACCCCGGTCCGTCACAATATATATACATTTTTTTGAGAAAAAATCATATCCCTAGAGTGGTTGTGATTGGAGCAGTTGCCAGGTAGTCAATTGCACTTATAATAATAACGATGAGAAACTGGATATGTTACAATAGGTAGTAAATTCCACTTCTTACCTCCCAGTTTCTAGGTCGCATGCAATTCCCCGCCACGTGATTCCATCGGCGTCTTCCCGCAGCACCACTCCGCGAAAGGACTGGTGGTACCACCACAACCAGTGCAGCGCAAACAAGTCCTCGTCGAACTCCGTCTGGTATGTGTAGTGTTTCGTTCGCGTGCGCCCCCTCGCCTTCGCCCCTGGCAGCCCTCGCTCCAGCAGCCCCAGCTGCAGCTGCTCCGCGCCCACCCGCTGGGCCAGAGGGCATTCCTGGGACTCTCTCTGCCTCGTTTCGCCCTTATGCCACTGGCCCATGGCCTTCTCATTGAGATGCATTTCTTCCTTCTTGCTGAGGATCAGTTGCATTTGCTCAGTGAACTGTTCCCTTTGACCTACAAATCCTCTGGTATAACGATTACCCTTAAGATACGAAGGATCAGAATGAGGGAGAAAACTCTCGAATTGCAAAATATGACGTGCAATACGATTAGTCCTATAACCTTGTGTCCCCGTAAGATTTCGGAACCAGTGAGTTTTCTGAGTCCTCGCTCTGCATATTGCCATGACTATTGGAACGGCTGAATTGAGCTGCATATTTCGATGAGTTTCTTGGGTGATATACTGAAAATTTAAAGATATCAAATACGTTATCAAATATGTGTTCAACCTAGTCTCAAGTATCGAATGATATTTGGATTTTCGCAGTCAACGCAAAAATTCAAATGATTATACTTTGATTTATTTAACGTGGCACCTCAAGGTCACGAGCTAGAAAGAAACGAGGTCATCCAATCGTTAGCCCCAATATTAAAAATTTTAATCGTAACGAGGCTCACGATTGAATGACAGTGTCCCCCTCTTCATCCAGCTCGTGGCCTCGAGGCGCCACGTTAAATAAATCTAAAAGTAAGTACGGCTCTTAGCAATTATTTTCAATGCTTAGGTTCAGGTTCTGGTGGGGATCGTTACAAGTGATGAACGGAAGGGAGATTTTACTTTATATATTTTGTCACGAACTGGTACTAAAAACTAACGTAAAAATACTACAAATTGTAGTCGTAACGAGGCTCACGATTGAATGACAGTGTCCCACTGTTCATCCAGCTCGTGGCCTCGAGGCGCCACGTTAAATAAATCGAAAAGTAAGTACGGCTCTTAGCAATTATTTTCAATGCTTAGGTTCAGGTTCTGGTGGGGATCGTTACAAGTGATGAACGGAAGGGAGATTTTACCTCATATATTTTGTCACGAACTTGTACTAAATACTAACTGGTAAAAATACTAAAAATTTTAGTCGTAACGAGGCTCACGATTGAATGACAGTGTCCCACACTTCATCCAGCTCGTGGCCTCGAGGCGCCACGTTAAATAAATCGAAAAGTAAGTACGGCTCTTAGCAATTATTTTCAATGCTTAGGTTCAGGTTCAGGTGGGGATCGTTACAAGTGATGAACGGAAGGGAGATTTTACCTCATATATTTTGTCACGAACTTGTACTAAATACTAACTGGTAAAAATACTAAAAATTTTAGTCGTAACGAGGCTCACGATTGAATGACAGTGTCCCACACTTCATCCAGCTCGTGGCCTCGAGGCGCCACGTTAAATAAATCGAAAAGTAAGTACGGCTCTTAGCAATTATTTTCAATGCTTAGGTTCAGGTTCTGGTGGGGATCGTTACAAGTGATGAACGGAAGGGAGATTTTACTTTATATATTTTGTCACGAACTGGTACTAAAAACTAACGTAAAAATACTACAAATTGTAGTCGTAACGAGGCTCACGATTGAATGACAGTGTCCCACTCTTCATCCAGCTCGTGGCCTCGAGGCGCCACGTTAAATAAATCGAAAAGTAAGTACGGTTCTTAGCAATTATTTTCAATGCTTAGGTTCAGGTTCAGGTGAGGATCGTTACAAGCGATGAACGGAAGGGAGATCTTACCTCATATATTTTGTCGCGAACGGCTACTAAGATGTCTTTGTTGAGGAAGGAGTGCAGTCGGTAAGCTTTGTCGGCCGCCAGCACGTAGCCCCGAGCGTATTCCAGGAACCGCGGCACGCACTGCACGCAGGGCCGACGCGGCGCGCGCCACAGCACCAGCGGCGCCTCGGCCCGCGCGTGGAGGGCGGGCAGCCAGCGCGGGCCATCGCCCAGGTCCACCACGGCCACCGCCCCGCCCGCGCCCGCGCCCGCGCCCGCGCCCGCCAGCGCCCAGCGCACCCCCGCGGCGGGCGGCGCACCCTCCGAGCACACACCCTGCGCCCTCCGCCCTTCAGTCCACACAGCCAACCACAGGCACAGGGTCAAGGCCCGCACCCGCACACTTCTCCCGTTGTCCTTTACTCCCCCACAGCCCATCTCCCTTCACCCCTACTTAGGACCGTATTTATAAACCTTTGCCAGGAGCCTGCCAGGCCTAGCAGGCTGCCAGAGTTCGTTTTTGCGATTTATGAACGGCCTCGGGCCAATTCCAGTCGCCCCTTGACCTCCAAACAAGCCCCAAGATGGCAGGCTCCTAAGAGCTCTGCTTGCAGAGCTTCATAAATGCGACCCTTCCTCTGCCACAACTCAGCTCCCTCCTTGCGTACACCGGTCTCCCTCTACGCTCTCTCGCACTCCCAGTGCCCTCTGTCCCTCTCCCATTACGCAGGTGTCTTCGGTTTTGAGCAATGCCCATTGTTATCGTCGCGATCGAACCTCTTATTCCAACCAACGACTTTCAAAAGAACGAGCGCCAATAGTGACCTACACTTCATTTTAAAACTCCGAAACATATACCCTTTTTAGCGCCTAATGCATAGGTTCCTGAGGTGGAATATTATTCTACTTATTGTGGTCTAAGTGTTTTTAATTTTCTTAAATTACTGCGCACATAACAATAAACGCAGGTAATGATGTTGATAATTTTTTTATAATAAAAATGAGAAAGGCATATAAAATGTTTTGTAAGATAATATGTTGAAACATTTGGGTCAACAAAGCCACAAGCAAAGGGAGTTCTTCGTCTGTAGGATTGATTCGGGAAAAATTGAATGTTTCCAATGGTTAGTGAAAATTTACCACAGAATGCTGACAGCAGTAAACTGTCATTTGTGAAGTGAAATGTCTTGTTATGTTGGTAACGGATAAATCGACTAATACGTTTACTGCCATAGTAGCTGAGTTGTCGTATTCAAGCATTGTTTCACAATCTGATCCTCAAATGGTGTGACATCCTGTTCCTTATTCCTGCTCGCAATAGGATGACGAAATAAACAGGCATTTCAACAACAGAAATATCATGCCAAGTTTTTTTTTTCGAAAAATAATCCCGACTCGCCTCTTGGCGAGTGCATTATATAAATGCACTTGCAGAAATTAGCTGGATTCATTAAAATCAAATTGTTACAAATGCTGAATTTACGGTCACTTATAAGACAGTTCTTTGTATTCGACGAAGTTCATTGTATTATTATGTTCCAGAAATTGTCTTTAATTGTAGAGCAATTATTTCATAGAATTCTATTTATTTTTTGAAAAACAATTCCATTTTAATTCGGAAGCAGTTTATTTTGACATGTGTAACCCGCTCAAAACTCTATTGTGACCATCCGTTTCCCCCGAAGCCTCGGAAAGCGGGTCACATTAATGTCCTGAACAAGAGACCAGCTGTTTGAACGCGCGCGCAACGCGGAATGATATGAGAAGGTAACAATTACCTAAAGAGATCAATAGAGATCGCCACGTTAGATCGGGCGAGCCCTGTAGTTGACGGAGAAAAAGTCGTTCTTGCTCTAGACAACAGTGGACCAGTTCGGACGTGCCGACCACAAGACGGGAACTTGTGCTGCAACGGACTACAGGAAGGCATTCTATGAAAACTCTTCAAGAAGACTAGAAGAGTTTATTTTTTTCTCTCGTTAATTTCGTTTATCGTCGTAATAGTGGCTCTTGTAAATCTGTAGTGCTAAATTTAAAAGAATTCGTCGCCAATACAATTCTATCTGAGCATACGAAAAGAGTTTCAACTGAATACGAGACGGTGGGCACGTGCTGGTGAACAACGAGACTTCGACGGAAGAGCGAGCAGTTCTGTGGAGGGGACGGCGTCCTCAGACCGAGGTTGGTTACGTCAAGGCCACGCCGCTGGGAGCTTCGCGTCGCACCCGAGAAGTGAAAACGTAAGGTCGTGCCTAGCGAACAGTTTCTAGATATTGGAAGGAAAGTTTAGGTTGCACTCTTGGCGTAGAAAAGAGGGGGGAGACGTATTTGTCATACTTGACGATAAGAAAAGTATAATTACAATTTCTTTCCACCCCTAGCACGCGAGTAAAGAATCAATCTTTTCTTTCAAAAGAAAATTGGAAATGTACAGTTATAACTGGTAAAACTAGAAAATGAAGGAGTAATCAGTTACAGATATTCTCAGAATTGTTTTGTTGAAAGAGAGAGAGTAATTTATTACGGACAAGATCAATTCAGAATTGTCAGACTTGATTTTTAAGTAGAATTTGTTAATTTGTAAAAAGTAAACATTTCTAAACCTTTCTCATGATTGAAGAAAGTAGTAACTGAAATTGAATGTTCAGAGAGAGAGTAAGAAACCTTGTATATAGTGACTAGTGTGTTTTGTGTTTTTTCCTTTCAGCATTTTATGATCAGTGTGTATTTAAATTATCTTCTGATTGGTTTGTGTAATTGTAATAACAGCAAACTTTTTATAGAATATATTTGAGTGTGTGAAAAGTGATTCTCCTTGTATTTTGTAAGTAATTGCATCCAATCCACAACGTTCTGCACGACCCTGAACCCCGCCATTCTTCTTATAATATATAAATGTTTTTTTTTTGTTTGCGTCCACCCAGAAAACCCCCCATTCTGAGCTAGTCGGACGGGTGGGTCACACTATCTTGAAAACAAATAATTATTTATTTTAAAATACTAATATCTAATTTTCGCCTGCCCTGGCTGGATGTCTATTGACTAATTTATTTTACTTCTGTTGGTTTCAAAAATAGAATCGTTCGCTGATCATAGAAACCCCAACCTGTTCCACCAATTTACTTAAAAATTCCGCTGTGGTGGCTACGAATGAACAGTGACAAAACATCAAAATATCATAACAATAGAAATCATCACATTCACACATTATTTACAAACACCTTCATTCCATCCCCAATGCTTCTAATGACCATGCTCCCTTTGGATTATTTCTTATAAACTATCCTTAAATCTAAGAAAACCTAACTTGATCTTCCTATATAAACATCATCTTAAAAGTTTATACACTTCCCTGTGGTTTCCTCAGGGAGTTTGGCTGTTGATATGTAATCACTTTACACCTTTGTGGATCCACACCAGAGGCGGATCCAGCCAATCATTTTGGAGGGGGCCATCATAATTTTTTGTTAAATAATAAACATTTGTTATTATATTGTATATTATGATACTACACAATATTTTTTTAATTAATTACATAATTCCACAATAAATAAATATTTAACTGAATTTTACCAAATAAAAGAAGGTAACAAACAAATACTCTAGGCCTTGGAGGGGGGAACTATGACCCCAATCCCCCCTCTTTCGATCCGTGACTGCTCCACACGATCTGGTTCCTGGAACTCGTTCAGATTTTCACTATGAGTCGGAATTCTATTCTCATACGAAATTTCCGTCTCTTGACAGTCCATCATACAATTTCTAACTATTCGCATTCTTTCATGCCATTTTCGATTCCTCTCCTTACAGTCTGGATAGGAAATCAACAGAAACATCAGGGATGAGTGCATCAGTACTCCGACTTCTTTATTACACAACCTCAACTACGCTGTCGGCTCACGTCCGTACCCTCTCACGGCTAAGCCCGTTCTGTCCTGCGAGTCATAGGGCCCGTTTTTCAATTGTCTTCTTCATGACCGACAGTGTCCCAAAAGCATATCTTCTTTCTAATAGCTGCGCATCTCCTGCTGTCCAGAATCCGTGTATTACCCATTGGTTATTATTTTATACAAATATCACAGTATTTATTCCTTGACATCCGCCATTTTTTCTATTTATTATCTATATTATTATTTATGCATTTATATTTATTATTGTATTGTATATTATTATACGCAGGAGAAATAAGAAGCGAAACAAAACTCACTCAACAACAACTTGAGGTCGCTGAAATGAGAGTTCTGAGAAATATTACGAATCACACTCTACTGGATAAGGAAAGAAACAGAAACAGCAGGGATGAGTGCAAAATTAAGACCATTAAGGAATGGGTAGCTGACCGAAGAAATGAATGGAATGATCATATTGAGAGAGTGGAGGATAGAATCGTGAGGATTGCTAGAGATGAAAGACCGAGGGGAAGAAGAGAAGCTGGCAGACCAAGGAGAAGGGAAGACTCGTTAAATTTCTTGGAAAGGAACAAGTTTTAAACTTTTTAAGAAGATGAAGATAATTATTTACGAAAACCCCTCACATGTTTAAAATAAACTTAAACACTTTATTTTTTTCTGTTTTCCTAAACCGGTCACTTCCTACTCTCATTATTTATTTATATTTTAATTCTATCTTCTATAATAACTCTCTTTGTTGCTCTCCAACACGTTCTTTTTAAACTTTTGTGATGGTTTTCATGGACCCAGGATAATCCATCACACATGGAAACATGAATAATATCTTCATCATCCAGTGGCGGCCCGTACTTACGTTGCACAGCTGCACTGTTGTACAACCCCCAGACAATCGAAAAAGGTATTATAATATAATAGGAAAGTATATCTTCCTTTTAATGACATTTAATATTTATCAAAATCGATGTATTAGAATACAGACGGAGCTCCAGGCGAGTGCGGTCTGCGGCATCTGGTGCTCTCCGAGGATGTACACAAATAGTCTTTCACTGGGTTCAACTGCGTTTACTCTGTGGCCCTATGTTTCAATATAGGGCCTTCGATGAGGCAACCAGTCTCCACTTACAGCACAGAAAGAGGATATGGAAGAAGGTTCCATCGGTGGGGGGCCTGGTCGCCAAGCAAGACGCGGCGTTCGAGGGAAATATCAATTTTCTGTCTTCTACTGTCGCCATCGGCAACTCAATTTGATACATTTCATGTTATTGAAAATACGCAAGTTCAGTTAATTATTGACGGTATTGAATGCATTGTTTCATTGTCTTTTACTGCCATGATTAGTGCGTAGGCTAGTCTCCAGCAATCCCTAGCGCCTTCTTATGAGACTTATCCTAAGCAAGTATACCTAGAGTAGTTTGCTATTGCTTTCCCTAGGGGCCCTAGGGCGCCAAATTTTGACGTTTGATTTGAATACCAGATAGCGCAGGCCGAGATACAATATCCGCAATCTTATCCAGTAGTTGAAACCAAAACTCTGATTGGTGCTAAATTGCTAGAGGATTTAATTTTGCCAGGATCGGCCAAGTACCTTTCCTGGCATCTATTTTGCATGCGGACAAGCGTCCGTCCATTTTTGGTACCTCAAAAATCCCCCGACTTTGACCGGGTTTGAGTCCGCGACCTTGGAATCAGTAGCCCGGCGTGATAACCACTGTACCATCAAAACCGATTCATTGTTTCTGGTGAATCAAAAACTTATATTCATTTGAGGTTACTTTTCTTGATTCAAAATGTACATTTGATATGTCCTTAGTATAAATTTGGCCGTTCTGGAAGGAAGTCCCTTTCTGTCTCTCTCGGTGTGTGCATCTTTCCTGTACAGAACGATTTTCCTAAGGATGAGACAAAGTGATAGTTCGCGAAAACAAGTAAACATCACATGTATTTCAGAGAAGTATCCCTTCACCGCGACAGCTGTTCAGTCACGCCCCTTCGTAAAGTGCTAATGGCTCCTGTAAAAACATCCCTATGAAGTCTAAGAGTTGCGCTGAGGTATATGCACGTTCATGAGTCCGGGAAATATTTAAATTTAATTACGTATGAAGTAAATTAATTTTCTTCACTTTAGAATAGTACATCTTTTATTAGTACTCTCTATTTAAAATTATGAATTTAGTATAATAATGTTATCATCATCATCATTATTATTATTATTATTATTATTATTATTATTATTATTATTATTATTATTATTATTATTATTATTATTATTATTATTATTTGTAGCGCTGAAGATGGCCGCAATGCGGCCGAAAAGGCTTTATGCTAAAGTAAATATATACGACAAAACAACGCCTCAAATTAATTTACATTACACTTTAAGGATGTAGGGACAAGATTTATCCACGTTTTCATTACTATGGCCTGACAATGAGAGATTTTCTACCGAAAATTAACGTTTTTTCCCGCAGCATTACAATGCTTTCTCTGTTCTGCGTAAGCAGTAGCGAGAAAGTAAAAATCATAACAAACAGAAATTACACAATAAATTGCAAAATAAGATAATAAATAATAAATTATTTGATATCTTCACATTAACTTTCATGAGAACCGTTCCATTGCGCGCCAAGGGTAGACGACTATGTAAATTGAACATATATTATTTTAGGCAATATAGAAGCTCAACAATACAAGATGGATTGAGTTGCTACCCAGCCCTGTCCACTACCGTCATCTCGAGAATCTGCCTTTTGTAGCTTGCTTATCTCTCTCCGTCTTATCTTGTAAGCGTGTTATGTGTTTGGAACTATAATTATTTTTAAACCACACTGTTGAATTTGGAAGGCCTTTTCGACACATTCCTAATCTCCTTTCGTACGAATAAGAAAATTACCGCGACCTTAAAAGTGTGAAATGAAAAGTTCGTAATCAAAGAATTTGAATTTTGGGACAGGGGAAATAACAGAGAGTGCGCTGTCACAAATCTGAGGCCACATCGCACATAAACCTAGCCTACTCAAAATATTCTGCAAGTACAAGACGGAGTGCCAGAGAAATGGCAATTGTAGGAAAGCTGGACTCTTTTGTTCAAAGTTATGCCTTCGGACACCTGCAATAAAATGACGCCAACTCTTAATAACCATTAGAATAATGATGTTCAACCAGAGCGAATTGATTATCGAACATCGAAATCGAACATCAGCCTCAAAGCGATCAAGAATAAGTGAATTGACTGATATAACTGAAATACGAACGTATTAGTTATTATTGATTATTGACTATTTATTTTTTGTTATCCCCTAAATTCACGACTATCGAAGATAGGTGTCGGTTAAATAAAACTTCTGAACTAGTTTTTAACCAGCTTAATAGGGTGCATGGTGTTTCTACAATAATTTGAGAAAAACAAAGGCTAATCCAATAACACGACGACTTGCACTTCCCAGTCTTTTGAATAACCGCGAGTTTGGACCAGTTCTCTAGAGTAAATCCGAGAGTTCCGATAACTATCGCGACGATTTATTTTTACGGCACATATTCGGCTAATATCGATTTCTAAACCGATATATTTAAGACATGTCTCTCCCTCTTTGTTTACCTTATGATTGTATGTCACAGCAACAATTACGAGTAGACACGATTATGATCCACATCTCGAATAACAAAAATTCTGTTTGCAGCTACCGTACAATCGGTTTGGATATATTGATCGTATAATATTTATTAGTACTACAGACATGACAGGTTATAATGTTTGTACCTCCTGGGAGAGCATTTAATTAAAATTCGATGAGAACATATTTTGTCATTTGCCAACTTTAAATAAGAAATTCTTGCTGTGTGTTTGTATGGCCATTCGCAAGGCCCCTTTTCAACAGTCAAGCCGTTTGATTCATAAAAAAATTAATAACATTTGATTTTATCAATTTGTAATCTTGTTCTGTAAAACCAAAACATTTGTCAAAATATACTGAATGATAAGAAAAAGCTCATTAAGACAAAACTATTAACAAGCCAGGTAGTTGTACTGAACACAGACCCGAAGGTTTCTGGTAAGCCATTCCAATAGGTAGCAAAGCTAATTGTTGCGCATAATTTGTCAAAATTCAACTATCAATTACGACTAAACGGTGCACGTAACTAAAACAATTGTACGGAATGTACTAATGTACTAATGTACTAAATTGTAGGAAATTTTATGTAAAATATTTCGGTGAAGATTTTTGTTTTGTTGCTTAAATTCAATAAATTTTTAGATATATGTAAAAAAGGAAATTAATTTTTTCACGTTTTCATTGTATCTTAAATTCTAATGGAATTAGTTTTTGGCAACCTTCAGATTCGTATTCAGCATCTCAAAAACAAGGAGTAATAAATTCAAAATCACATCACGACTTGTTTTAGCAAACTACGTAATGACTATTAACCCAAGATCTGGAATCGCTATTTAATAAAGTTTAATTTAATGGAATGGAATGAATCGAGTGCATCTATATCTAGAAGCAATAAATGATTCAAATCAAGTTAAAACTTGGTGAAAATAATTAAATTTGTAATAAAATTTTTAAGTTTTCTTTAATAAAATAAATAATGCAAATTTATTATATTCTAAACTAGTTTTTTAAATGTCCGTGAAAAATTCTCTAAATTAATTTTCATTTGATATATTTTCGTCGAAAAAAAAGAGTAAAACCTCTACGTGACGTACGGAGAGATGTAGAATGTATGTACCTTTTCTTGAACACCAGAAAAAACGAAAGCTAAATCATCTATTATTTGAGAGAGATCCATGCCAGATGGATGCCATAAAACTTTGCCTCCATGTCATAAAACTTTGCGAGCTGAGTGACGGCTGTTCACACAGTGACGAGCTTCTTTTTCTGCGAAAGTACCATATTCACGCGAATTTCATGGGCCATCGAATCCAATGCGCACACCATATTTGAAGCTTAGAATTATGGAAAAGGGGTTTGTATCGAATGAAATTAGCATCAAAGACAGTATAATATGTAAGTTACGATATTTTAGTTAAATTTATGTAATACAACAGTAATTTTATCGTACACATAAACCATCGGATTATAGAATTGAAAGTATCTGAATGTTAGGTGACACATTGTTAAAAAAAGAATATTAGTGAACACGTAATAAGGAAAGAAAGCATTCAAAATGAATGTATTAATACAATAAAATACAAGAGTGAAACATTATTATTCCGCACGGAAGAGATTTGCACTCGAATCTAATGTGCCGTCGAATGTAATGCGCACCACGATTTTGAGTACTATATTTGGTCAACAAAGGTGTGCATTAGATTCGCGTAAACACGGTTGTTTTCTGCGAGAGAATTTTAAAAAGCCCGCCGCGCCGAGCGTGGCGTGGCCAGCCCGCCGGGAGGGGGCACAGAGCCGCTGCGTCAGGCGGGGAAGCGTTCAATGCTTATTGCGCAGATTCGACGCACATCACGGGGATTCTTTTGTTTCAGGATTTGTATTGCCATGGTAGCACGGTACATAAAATGCATAAAAAATGATTCCGTTGGAACCAGGCACCGGAGGGATTCGAACCCTCGATCTCCTGTTTACTAGACAGGCGCTTTAACCAACTAAGCCACGGCGCCACACGATAGAGGCCTTGAAAGTTGAGTATGTAAACCTAATCACAATTTTATAGTCCATTGTGTTTGAAGTTTTAGTGACATTATATACTTCTTAATGACCGACTTATGACTAATTGACATATTTCTGCCTATTGTATACACTTTATGACATACTTACATGATTTTTAATACTGCATTATTGACTTGAATTTATGTTTTAGAAACCAAACAGTAATCTGGTCAATATGATGCAATATGTGAACGTCAGTTTTACAACTATTACGAACAACTATTCACTCACTTACCTCAGGAGCTATTTATTAGTATTCGTAAAGGATAAAGAATATTTAGCGAATAGTATATAGTAGGTTATCTGCAACCTAACAATGACAGACGGATGTTGTTTTTTAAGACAAACATTCTCTGTTGAAGCGGTTCGGAATCAATAAAATTCATTGAAAACTTTCCTTGTACTGTTAAAATATGCTGGCGCAGACGTTTCAAAAGTCATTTCATGCACGCAAGGTCACAAAAAAAACGACAACCAGATCCCGTGTGGGGGAGCCTTCACTAAAGAAATCCCTCCCAGTCGCAAACCGCAATGATTGAGAGGTCGGAAACCATCAACCTGAAATAAATTTTCGTGAAGGCCGCATAGGTAATATTATTAATAGATTTCGAATTATTTGGTAAATACATATTTTCTCTTGCTGACACTCCCTCAGAAGTAATCAAAGGCGTAGCCGGAATTTTCAAGGGAGGGAGGGAAAGATATTTTATTTTTCTTCTTCAAAATAGTAATAATAGTAATAATAGTAATAATAATAATAATAATAATAATAATAATATAATAATAATAATAATAATAATAATAATAATAATAATAATAATAATAATAATAATAATAATAATAATAATAATATAGTGCTACAAAATGTGACAAATATTAGGCATACATTAAATAATACATAAAAACATTTAATTAAAATTTGTAGTTGTAAAATGAGTTAGTAATTAAAAACGGTCGACAATTGATTAACTTATTAACGATTAAAATTAGCATTGGTATAAAATAACTCGAAGTTAAAATTGGTGAAAATAACACGAAGTTTCTGAAAATGAAGTGATCGTATCTTCACAAAAGTTTTAAAATACTCTTATACAAACAAACGTAGTACTATTTTATTTGCATAATTCTATTTTTTAACATACAATTTGTTTTCAAATTGAAGTAGGTTTGCCGATAAGACCAGTGAGTTGGACACCCACAAAAAACCCTCACCAAACGGAATACGGTTGTCATCAAAGGAGGGCAGAATGACATCAATTTGGGTGATCACTTTACACCTGAGCAACATGTTGACAAACATGTGTTTACAAACATGTTGCTACAATGTGCCTCCCAAAACATGAACATCATAGTGTCGACTCTGCTCTTGTGGTACAACAAACCAACACTGTGCAAAGAAATTAGACATGCAAACAACAAATTGAAACTGTATATGAGAAGCACACACGTTAAATTATTTGAGCTAAACTTTCTCTCAGAAAAAACCTTCACTTGGCATGGTCTTCATCTGAACCTTGTCGGAAAACATGCACTCGGTAGCGAGATTGCAAAACACATCCTTTCACAACCTCGGCAGTGTACTGCCCAAGATCCATCCCCACCCACATCTCCTAGTTTTCCATCCTCCGAGACCCTTTTGGACCCAATTACCTTATCCTCTGAACCTAATCCTCGTACTACTTCTCCCACTATTCATTCCTCTACATCTGTCACCCCTCCTTCCTCGCCTCCTGTCACTGCTGGGACAAGACAATTCCTTCGATCACGCACGGTAAAAATGAGTTAAATATATAGCAACTACAGACTGAAACAGCAGAGAAACATCCGTGTAGGTACATGCAAAGGATTCGAATAATGCATCAAAATGTGCAATCTCTTTCAAATAAAATTTCTTTGATCGAGGTAGCATTACAATGTGATCTGAGTCAAATAGATGTTTTATACTTTATGCATGCTTTTTGTTTTATGCATCGGTTATCTAACAACAAAACGTATGGTTTTTAAAACAACAGTCGTACATCTTACTAGCCTCAAAATTATCTTACTTTGCATCTGCAGACAAAGAGACTTTTAGTTTATTTCATTTTCTTAGAAAATTTAGAGATAATTCTGAACAAATATAGCAATCTCTCTTAAATCCATTGTTGTATGTAGAGATTTCGATATTGATTTTCTGAGCGAATCCCACGAAAAAGAGTAGTTTCTCAATTTACTTCATTCTTTTAATTTAGATATTACTGTAAATGTACGTACACGGAATTTATTTAAATCACAAAAAGCTTTAGATCAAATTATAATTAACAAAATCACAACTAGATATCAAATAATAACGAATAATCTAGGTAACAGCGACCATGATCCACAAAATCTTACAATTACTAATAAAGTGAACACTGACACAAAAAATAATTCACCCATGCGCAGAGAATTCACTAAAGTTAACATAAAATTATTTTCTTGCTAAAGGAATCCTGGGATGCAGTTTATAACACTGTTGATACAAATGAAAAATATACTTTACTTTTCTCAAAGCTTTCATTTCACTTTAACGCGTGCTTTCCTCTTAAAAAGAGAAAATTAAACATTTCATTGAAAAGTAATACTTGGATCACACAAGGAATTAGAACATAGTGTAAAAACGCTTTACTTTATTTCTAAATATCATGACATATCACCCGGTTTCCATGTCTACGTCCGAGAATACAAAAGACTTTTAAGGAAAGTAATATTTAGGCAAAAATAATGAAAAGTAATCAGAATATTTTGAACGCTAGAAACAAAACTCAAGCTAAGTGGAATATCGTAAAAAATACATCTATATGATCTCGATACTCTGTAGAGAATGTTGTTTTAAAGGATAATGAAAGGGAAGCAACTAATGCGGAAAAAGTACCAAATCGCTTCAACCAACACTTTTCTAGAATCGCGGCTGATCTCACGAAGGGACGAAATCCACCAAATTTAACATCATACGTTTCCCAAAAGATTTCCGTCACAGTGTTTATTTCCGCAAATTCTGTCAACAAAATGCTCAGAATAGTCAGTAAACTAAAAAAAATAATATGCAGCTGGTTTAAATGAATTTCCGGAGTGTTTATTAAAAACTTATACACCTGCCTTTATACACCCTTTAACTCACATTTTCATTGCTTCTTTTTGCACAGTAATATTTCAAAATATTTTACAAACAGCAAAAATTAAGCGACTTATTAAAAAAGGGAACAAAAATGAAATTCAAAATAACCGGTCAATTTCTCTTTTGTTAGTTTTCTCAAAAACTTTAGAGAGGCTTTTCTACACGCGAATGATAACTTTTCTCGGGAAAAGCGAACGCTTTTCAGACTCACAACACGGTTTTAGAAAATCAAAATCTACGGAAACTACCATTTTTTCTTCTCTTAAAGATGTTGCTTCATCAATATACCAAAATGAAACACCCATTAGAATAATTTTAGATCTTTCGAAATCCTTTGACGTGCTCTCAAAATTACCTTCATATGGGAAATTCGTGTTATTGCCTTAGATTGGATAACCTCCTACTCAAAGAGTAGAAATACCCTACTGGCACGAAAGAACATTATTTACTTACCTTTCCAGTTCTTTGCCAATTGAGCATAGGGTTCCGCAAGGTTCCTGTTTCTGTTATACATAAACGATATGCCCTCGTCTAAATAAAAAATGGAAGAAAAGTTCTGTTTGCCGATGACACGAATGTTCTTAGCAAAAAGAAGCAATAAATAGTACGATTTCAGAAGTTTCAAATTGGTTTCGTAATAACAAATTAATAGTTAACGAATAAAAAACGAATGGAATGCATTTTTACATTTTAAATGTGCAATCGCATGCTCCATTGAAACTGAACAATATGGAATTAGCTGATGTTAAAGTAACAAAATTTCTATGTATCTCAATTCAGTCAAACCTCAAATGGAATGTACGTATATCAGAATTAAACACTAAATTAAGTTCATTATGTTACACATTCAGAATTCTTTCAAATTGTCAGCCTTCATGCAGCTCGTTGCGTGTATTTTGCAAATGTGCATTCCCGCCTGTGATAAGGCTTTTAATATTCTGGGGAAGCTCATCCTGTAGTACCCACACCTTCAGGAGTACTTTGGGACGGGAAGAAAATTATTCGAATAATGAAGAAATGCCATCCACGTGATCCATGCAAGCCTCTTTTCATTGAGCTTGTAATCTTACAATTTCCTTGCCTATTTATTTACGAATCTATAATATTTGTCAAAACTGACTTACTACACGATAAGAACATATTTTCATGCAATACTGATATTTATAATCACAACATTCGTCGTAGAAAGTACGTTCATCAAGTGTCAGAATCAACAGCTCACAACAAGAAATACACATACATGTACGTTACTTTACAATTCATTGCCAATTGACATTAAACAATTAAAGTCGATACACAAATTTAAGTTAAAAGTAAAATATTTTCTGCTGCATAACTGTTCCTATACAATTAGAAACTATACCGATCATCAAAAAGAAAAATAAAGTTTATTTTATCAAAAGAATGATATACAGTGAATTACTTTACATTTGTACAATTAAAAAAGACTTAATATGGTTGAAACAAGTAATGTATTTCAGCTTCCGGGTCAATGACCCTTATCTGGATCAAGTTTTTGTACAATTTCCCTGATCCATTGAGCAAATGCTGAGATGGCCCTTCTTTTGCTTCTGGACATAAATGTAGCTTCACTATACGCATATTTTGTTGGGCTCTCCTTTTGTTTGTAGTGGTAGGAGTAGAGCTGAGGGTGAGTTAGTATATTCTTAGCAATGCCGAAAAATCAAATCTGCAGTTCGTTTACCGTTGCAAATAGGATCTTTACAACTCCGGAACGAACATTTGTAGCTTTTCAAATATTCAGAAGAAATAAAAGAGGTCATCTTCGTCAACATACTAGTATATTGTTACTGTTATTGTACATAGTATGTTGACGAAGATGACCTCTTTTATTTCTTTTGATAAGAACGTCAACAACACCAAATCAGAATTCCCACAATTCAATTTTCAAATGTTGCTAATCTTGCGCTTTTTAAAATATTATTATTATTATTATTATTATTATTATTATTATTATTATTATAACTTCCATTTATCTTTCAACTATTTATAGTTATAATGTTGGGAAGGAATTCTGGTCAACAAAACGTGCGCAGATAATCTTCTCCTCCCTATGTCATACACATTTTTACTGTTTTTTTTTACAAAATAAATCCAAAGTGAAAATAATATTGTCAATCTCTCTCAAAATTTCCCGCTATTTTCTGCAAATGTAGTAAAAATTTCATTATTATTATTATTATTATTATTATTATTATTATTATTATTATACACATTAATTTTATTATATTCTACCCCCTTTTTTAAAAGTAAAAAGAATCCTTTCAATAAGATGCACAATTTTTATGTTTTATGTTTGCCCCAAGTATTTCTGAGCAAGTTAGGTTAGAGATAAGTTTCTTCCAACTTAATTTTTTCTTTCTCGAAAGAAGAAAAAAATATTGTAATCGTATGCTGAAATACAGCGAATTTTTTCGTTTGTTTTATGTACGAAAATAATACTTTTATAATTTTTTTCTCTCGTCCATCCTATCTGGCATTTGAGAGAAAAAAATCGACTCTGGTTCTAAAACATGACAGCTGACATTTTTGCTACATGATACTATGTAAAAATAATGGCAACCTTTCGCCACCTCTCCTCTTAAAAGTAATACGTGGGGATGGATTCGGTGGGGGAGGATATCTTACTTTCTCGACGTAGGCTAACTCGTAAATCACAAGCGCGACGACAAGCGAAAGAACTCCAATAACTGAAGAGTAATAACTCCTTTGAAAATTCATAACCTCCCGCTTCGCCCGACCAAGACATCTCAAAGAGAAGACAGGCAAGGCCACTTGAAGAAATGAGATACGGCTATGAACTTGCTTACGTCGTACTAGTTTGTGCTAACAATAGTACGACTGTCATCTGACACAAAACACATCGATCTTGAACATCAATTATATTGTAAACAGGATTATCTAATATAATACATAGCAACATGTCTTAAAACGTATAATCGTAAATTGTAAATAATTATCACACTTCAATGGTGACTCAGATTTCGTTTTTTAGAAAGTAAAGTGTATATTTATTCAATATCGCAGAATGACCTCGGCCGTTTTAACGAAGATATTTTATATTTACAACACTTTTACAAATACTATCCTGAGAATTCAGAATTGAACCCATCTTTCGACACTAAGATAATCTTTTTAATCTGATTTGCTGGGTTTATGCACTGCCTAACGTAAAACGATATGGTGTTCGCTAGAGGCAACCCCGTGACCGCTTTGTAAGTGTTGAGAGCGTTTTGCACATCTTTGAAATCGAAGACTACTGTAATGGAAGTAGTTACGAAGTAGTTCCAGCGTGCTGCTAACGCTAAATTACCATCACGTTAAATTCTCTTGATACAGATTTATTCAATTGATTGATTGATTGATTTTTTCGTGTTTCCGGGCGTGTCAACTACTGTTGTCATTAGTCCCGTTAGTGTAGTGCATGTTTTTTCTCGGGAGATGGCGGTAATCTTCCCCCGTTGGATGGTGAGATCCGGCGCCGACCTACCGTCGGCTAGTGGGGTTTCCCCTAACCAAGACAAACTATTTTTTTACCTACAACAAACTTAGTCACTCGTTTCTGAACCCCCCGTCCTATGCTCTGTATTTCCCCAGTTCTACGTATACTGGTCACAACAGCTCGCGGCGTATTCGAGTAAAGATCTGACCAATTACTAAATGTGCCCTGACACCTAATGTGTCTGACAAATTCGCTAAATCTTTGGACTTCTTATTTCCTCCTTTTAAATTTCTCATTTCAAAGTGAAAACTTCACCAAGCTTTATTTAATGCTGACTTGACCTGTTCATTCCAAGATAACTTACTATTTAAAATGATTCGCAGGTATCTACAACTATCTGTACATGCAATTACCTGATCCTCGAGAAGCATTTTAGTATAGATAGTTTACGAGTAAATGTTATAGATTTACTTTTAGAAGCTTTAATTTTCTTACGATTATCGTGGGACCACTTTAAAAGTATGGATATCATCTTGAAGAATCTGTAATCTTTGTGAAACTTCGATCTTTCTCTTCCGTTATCTTTCTGAAGAGAATGCAATCATCTGCAACGAGTTTGACTCAGAATGTAATATTT